>APFE031344152.1:0-23684 GCA_000404065.3 Pinus taeda | reverse complement strand
ATTTACTATTCATTACAGAAACCAAATGTTGTCACTGCAAACCCTGATCAAACATATGTTAGAATGTATACGCTACTATTTTGTATCGTACCCGCGTATGTACACGATTCCCCTGAAGAAAACCTACGTACATATCTTAATTTACTAATACATGAATCTAAATCACTGTAACATTGTATAAGTCACTGAATCTTATATTGAATCCATCACAAATCATTGAACCAAATACAGATCATATAGTAGCATCATCACTAATCAACATTCCATTCCATAACCAAATCAACCCAACCAATTTTTTCAATCAAAGATTATTATGAGACAGACATCATCGACAGACAACAACAAACATAAAAAAACTGATCAAATATAATTAACATCCATACTGCAAAACCCTATAAAGTATACATGACTTTTACAAAGCACATCTACGTGTGTACGTGCTTACCATTCTTAACACCTGCATACATATTCTAAACTTTCGCAGAATATATACGTGACTACTTAGAAGCAAATATGCGTATGTACATGACTTCTCATAGAAATACCAACATACAGATCTAAAATCACTGAATCATACCTTCACTACAACCACAACATCTGTCAAACCCAAATCTCTGCATACATATCATTACAGTCACACATCATTATACCATCATCATAGATCTATCAAATCATAAATAGATTAATCAATATGTATTCATTTCAGATCTATTATATTTGATCCATCTCCAAGTTCCCTAGTGCACTCTTGTTTCAAATCAAATCATTCATAAATAATTTAAAACTTGCACACCCAACACCTTTATCTCCATCTCTTCATATAGTATTCGCCTTAGCCAATTCCTTAGGTAAATACTTTGGTTATGTTGTAAGTATTCTTTGAGGGGATAAAATATTTGTTGTCACTTTCAAATATTATAGGCAAATACCATGGTGCGGATTATGTACGCGAATTCTCTTCATTATACCTACGTATGTACGTGAATTTTATTCACAAGGTCTGCGTATACTTTCTCACACTTTATCTTTTCCATCCATATGTCTCTGAACTAATATTATTATTTTCATATCACTTGTAGCATCTACATAACCATTATGTTGACATCTCTATCAAGTAGGTTTCCATCAAGGACAACACATTAGCCATAATGCCAAAAATCTTCCCCTTTTGACTTGATGGCAACCACTTTAGTGTTTGGACACCACCACCTGTAAATACCTGCAAAAACATCTGTAAACTTATCAAGTTAAACACCAAGATTATTTCCCAAGAAATCTCTCCAAACACCAAGATTCTCTCCCCCTTTGACATCAAGGGAAAAGTGCCAACCAATGCAGAATGAAGACTTATCTTCCCTTGTGTAGAGAATATCATTGTAGGGTTTATCCGTTGAAGATGAAGATTGCATATTTACAATGCTCCCCCTGAGTATATGTTGCATCTTCTGGAAGATATTCAATGAAGTAATTGACTCTATGACCTAACCAAATATTACATTTCCTATCGCCAAGGACTCATGCTTACATCAATCAACCAACACAGTGGGGTTACATATTTGACTCAACATGACATCAAATGCCCAAAGTAATGGGATTTCATCACTTGACCCCAATAGTCCATACTTGACTGAATTTTACAATGTTTGACAATACGGGTCTTTAAATGACCTTTACATCAAGAGACGAACAACATCAATATATAACCAAAGCTTTCAAGCATCACTAAGAAACTTTAGTATCACAAGACATAGAACTAAGTATCAGAATCATCAACCAATATCATTAGCATATCTCTTCATCAATGTCATCAAGTAATGAATGAACCATGAAAACATCATCATTTAGCAAGTAGTTCTCAAGAAGATATAATGCCACAATGTGTTATTAGAAGCATAATAGATGCCCCCTCTAAACCTGTGCCAACTATTCACTGTCAAGTCTGATCATATCGAGCTCATCAATTAGCAAAACCATCAAAAGAACCAAAGAAGCAATGATATATTGCAGCAACTCATGAACCATCATAAACCAATATCATTTTTAAGTAAAATCTAAGCATCACCAACAGACTGTAACCAATTAATGTCATAACCAGAAGGACAAATAATAATTGATCGAAGCATATCAAAAACTCTCCCTGAGTCTGTCCCATTGTTTCTTCATGTCATAGAAACATATATGAATATATAAATCAAAAACTTGTGTATATACATGACTGTCCTTTATGTAATCTACGTGCATAAAGTAATTTGTAGTAATTTACAGTCGCATCTCCCCCTAAGCATGAAATACCAGTCAGAATAATTAGTAGAGTGATGAAGTAGATCATTCCTAGTTTTTCTCTGAGATATTAAGAGGAATCACGTGGAAGTGGCTTTGTAAATATATCTACAACTTGTTCCTTTGAAGGAACATATTCTAGTTTCACCTTTTATTCAAGGACTTGTTCTCTTAGAAAGTGATATTTTATTAGAATATGCTTGGTTTTTTTAGTGCATGACATGATTTTTAGAGATACTTATGGCACTAGTATTGTCACAAATAATAGGTATAGGTTGAAGAAAAGTGATTTGAATGTCTTGCAATGTTTGCATACTCCATAGAAGTTGAGGACAACAAGATGCAGTATCAACATATTCTGCCTCAGCAGTAGACAAAGCGATGGAGCTTTGTTTCTTACTAAACCATGATAGCAAGTGAGGTCCCAAATAAAATGCTCCTCCACTAGTACTTTTTCAATAATCAATATTTCCTGCCCAATCTGTGCTTGTGTAATCAGGAAGTGCAAAGTATACATATTTGAGATACCATAGACCAGCATCTTGAGTTTCTTGTAGATACTTGAATATTCTCTTAATTGTTTGGAGATGAGGTTCTTTAAGATTGCTTGAAATATTCCAACAATCCCAACTTCATGCATAATATTTGTTCTTTTGCCTATAAGGTAGAGCAAGATTCCGATCATAGACCTGTATTAGAGTTTATTAACTGAAGGAGAATCACCATTTTGACTAAGATTGCATTTTTTACCATTGGTGTGCATACAAGCTTGCGGTCTTCCATTCCATATTTCTTCAAAATCTGCTTGAGGTACTTGGTTTGTGAGAAAAAGATACCATTCTTTATTTTTTGAAATTGAAGACAAAGAAAGTATGCCAGTTCTTCAAGTAGATACATCTAAAATTCTTGTTGCATAAGTGAAGAAAATTCTTCACTCATAGATTCTACAATACCTCCAAATATGATGTAATCTACATAAACAACAACTATCAAAAGTTTGTTTGTATCAAGTTTTATATATATGTTTCTATCTGCATACCCCTGTGTGAATATTTGTTGTTTAAGATACATGTCAAGATGATAATACCATGCACAAGGAGCTTATTTTAACCCATACAGTGCCTTATTAAGTTTGCAAACAAGATTTTTATCATTTCCTATAATGAAGCCTTCAAGTTGTTCAATATAAAATTCTTCTTCCATAACCCCATTTAAGAATTTGGATTTAACATCCATTTGATATACTTTAAAGTTATGAAAGCTTGAAAATTAAAGAAACATTCTTATGGCTTCAAGTCTAGATATAGGTGCAAATGTTTCTTTAAATTCTATTCCTTCCTGTTGAGCATAGCCTTTGCATGCGAGTCTTGATTTGTTTCTAATTACTTCTCCATTTTTATTCAATTTGTTCTTGAACACCCATTTTGTCCCAATAACATTTTTATCATGAGGTCTTGCTACTAATTCCCATGTATGGTTCTTTTCTATTTGATCAAGTTCTTCGTCTAGTGCCTTAATCCAACATTCATCTATGCTTGCTTAATTCACATTTTGAGGTTCTATTGTGGATAGTAAGTCTAGGTAACTAGAAGTTCCAACAAGAGTTCTTCTAGTTTGTACTCCTGCTTCCTTTTCACCTAGAATTTGAGATTCCATATGATTTTTTTGAACATACCTTGAAGAAGTATTTTCTAATATTTTTGTGTTTTCATTTCCTTCCTCTGATGCTTCACTAATTCCCTCTCCTACAACCTTTTGACTTGTACTAGGAACAAGTTCATCATTTGTTGGTGCTTCCCTTTTGGTACCTGTGTATGCTTCATCAATCATAACATCAATGCATTCAACAACCTTTTGAAGCCTTTTATTATAGCATTTATATCCTTTTCTTCTATAAGAGTATCCAAGAAGGATTCCTTCATCAGCTCTAGATTCAAAATTCCCTAGATTATCACCGTTATTCTTTATGTAATATTTTCTTCCAAAAATTCTAAAGTGTTTGATAGTTGAAGGCTTACCAAACCATAGCTCATTAGGAATTTTATCATTTTTTACATGGACAAGAGCCTTGTTAAGGATACTCACAGTTGTATGTGCTACTTCTCCCCAGAAGGTATGTGGAGTTCCTTATTCATCAAGCATGGCACAGGCCATTTGTTGGATTGTTCTATTCATTCTTTCTGCCACTCCATTTTGTTGAGGAGTCTTAGCTATAGAAAATTTCCTTTTGATGCCATATTGTTCACAAAAATTGAAAAAATCATCTGATATAAACTCTCCTCCTCTATCAGATATAATAGATTTGATTTTCAAATCTAACTCATTTTCTACCAGAGCCTTGAATACTTTAAATTTATCAAATGATTCATCTTTATGTTTAAGGAAGCCAATCCAACACATTCTTGTAAAATAATCAATGAATAATATGAAGTACTGTTCACCCCAAGGAGATTTCTTTCTCATAGGACCACATAAATCAGTATGAATAAGTTCAAGTGGCTTACTTGAGGTACCTTCTTTAGCATTAAACTAAACTCTGGTTTTCTTACCAAATTGGCATGATTTGCAGATGTTAGTTTCTGGTGGAAAGATGTTGGGTAAGTCATGTATGCTCCCATTCTTCTTGATTTGTATAATTCAGAAAATATAAGGTGTCCCAATATTTTGTGCCAAATCCATCTTTCTTCGGATTTTCTTAAGTAACAATGTTCTTGGTCGCCTTCCAAGACATAGACATTGCCTAGAGTTCTTGTTCCCTTTATTATGATCTTACCCGTGTCAAGATTTCTTACCACACAGTTCTTTGATCTGAAAACAAATTCATGCCCTTCGTCACACATTTTACTAACACTCCATAAGTTTTTTCCTAATCCATCAACAAATAAAACATTTCTAGCCTTGACCTTTTTCTTTAATAGCACATTTCCTTTCCCTTTGATAGAAGCAGGTGAATTATTTCCAAAACTTACATTTTTTTCTTTATTTATTTCATTAAAAGACATAAACTTATATTTGTCACATGTCATGTGCTTTGAACATCTGTTGTCAATGTACCATAGATTTTCTTGATCTCCTGCATATAAAGCTAGACCACAAATTTTAGAGTCTACGGTTTTATTTTGCATACCTTAGGTGTTATTTTCTTTTCTTCATGTTGATAGGATGGTCCTATTTTTCTTCTGTGTTCAGCTTCTTTATGACCAAAGCTATTGCAAACAGAACATTCAATTTCATCTTGAATAGGTGAGAAGACATTGTAAGAACAAATTTTGCCCCAATCTCATTTTGTTTTCTTGCTTCTCTATTCATAATAGTTTTATAAGTGACACACTGAACAACTTTATGACCAAAATTATGACAATTGAAGCATTGGCCATTGAAGTAGAAGTACCTGGGATTATAGTACTTTTTTAGTAGATTGCCCTTTGATTGTGGTAAGGATGTTTTATTTTAGATATATATTGTTTTCACAAAACCCAACCCTGATAGGCTGTTGATTAGGAAGGCCTTGTGTAACTCTTTCAAACCTACTATTGGCTGAGGCTTAGCCTCCTCAACCTGAGAGGGCTCTCTCAAAGGATTAATGATATTAATAATGGATTAGATGGCTAACTCTATGAAACAAGTGAAGAAATATGAATGGTTGAACATGATCACTAAACATCCATTGGGCTTATGGAGTCAAGAAATGCTTCAGTATGACAATAACATTAACTTTGCAGTGAAGTCAAGTCATCTGGAGTTCAACATATCAGTAACACATCATAAATATGTAGGAAGACACAGTCTACAAATACATTAAGGAAGTTAGATCATAGCCAATGAGTTCTAAGTAATCACGCATTCATACTACTGCTAGAAATAAAATGAAGACAACCATAGGACAAATTAAACATTGAACTCCTTCTGAATCCTGAGGAACAAAGCCAAATCACTGCATTACATTAAAACACAGTCTTCTACAAAAGCACAATATGAGTGTTCTTTGAAAAATTTCCAACCTTGAGTGCATTACATCTCTTGCCATATATAGAGTTCATTACAAGTTTGGATTCCTTCCTCCATCATGAGGGGAATTCGAATTTTCCATCAGTGACACCTATTCTAACCATAAAACAAACCTTTAAATGCATTTGACAACTAACTAGTAGTCCTAGAGACCTAATACAACTAGGAGTGTAACTCCTTATTATGATTACAACAACCTTATATAAACATTTAAATTCATTAATTGATAGCTGCAACCTCATGAAGTCGAATTTGATGAAGCCTCCCACGTGGTCACCTGACTGCTGATGACAAAACCCTAGAAATTAGGGAACATGTTTCCCTGGTTTTAGGTTTAGGATCCTTGAAAGTTGGCACGTGGGACAGAGACTTTATCTCCTCATCCATGACACATTTTTCGAAACTGAAGGATTTTTTGGTATTCCATTATTTCTAGAACAAAAACCTCTCTTGGTTTTTTAAAACACTTCTTCAGCTGTCCAGAATCTATCCTTGAAAAACACGTGTCAAACAAGAAAAATTTGTTCTCTGAAAATAGGGTCTTAATGAAAGCTTAGTATCTCTCAACTGAAAACACTTATGAATAGAGTGAGATAGGTTATTGTATCAGGAGAGGTAATGAAGAGAAACATCCTTCATAATTCCAAAATACTTTTTCCTGTGACCAGAAACTGATCCTAAAAAAGACTACTAAGACTAGAAGACAAAGCTTGACTTTCAGCAGTTTCATAGTGCAAGTGTAACCATAAATTCCTCCCACCTCACAACGAATTTGAAGAAAATGAAAGAGGTTTTTGTAGCTTGGTATGTTAGGAATAAAATCCTTTTTCATTTTTCAAAATTTAGTTCTCAGCTGCTCAGGACCCCTTCTGGAAGTTGACTAGTAAACGGAGAAAGCAGAGTTTTTTTACGCTGAAACAGGATTTTTCAAGGGCTTCATAGCGCGCTACGAAAACTCCTAGTTCAGTGATTTCGTAGCTAGTTTCAAAATTTCTCCAAAATGATGTGAGATATGACTTTTAAACACCTGGCGAGGCTTCTATGACATGGAATGAGGCTGTCAAACTTTATTTGGAAAAGAGATATGACCTTAAAAGACTTCTAACCTTATGACCTAACCCTTAAAGCATGAAATAACCTAGAGACCATTTAACACCATGACTAGAAGAAGGGTTTGTAAATGAGAATGAAACTAATTGTGATGAGATGACTCAAAACTTATAAGACTATGACTAGAAACAAGGAAACTTTCCAAAGCTTAGAGACAAATATTTTAGGGTGATAACAGTGGCTCCACTAGGGATAGTGTGCCCTTGTGGTACACTAAGAACTTGTAGTTCCAGTGCCGCTATCCATCCTCTAGAATAAAACTCTGAACCTCTGCCCAATTTTCTCCTCAAGCCTTTAATGATTTCTGAACGAAGAATTCAAACTGCACCTACTGAAACAGATGCTCAATCAACCTACCTTGAGCTTATTTGCACATTCCTACCTACCCTATCAGCTGCAATCTCCACTTGTAGCTCAAGGAACATGAAACTTCCAATGAATCCAATCATCGATCTGATTTGACACTTGAATCTCTTGAATATGCTTGAAGCAACAATAAACGAGATACTGAAATAACCAAGGCGGCATGAGGTGTAACTGTTCTTCAAGACGAACATATAACTAGAAGCCTGAACATAAAATCTTTTCCATGTGGTCAGCTATAGGGTCAAAAAAAACATGGTTAGTTTGATGATTCTCATAACATTCTATATCTTCAAACAACTGATCCTCAGCCAAACAAAATTTTATTTGATATGCTATCCAACTGCCTTTCTGAATGATGCCCACAAACAATATAATTTTCTTCATTATAAAGATCATTCTTTGATGCAAGCTGCTACAAGGAATTACAAAAATGAACAACCTTTTCCTCTGCCTGAGGGTCATAAAAAATTTCTTCCAGTATTTCTTCTTGGTGTTTGTAATCATTTTCATCTTCATTATTATCTGAAGACTGATAAGTCTGCTACATCTCTACATCCATCTCGAAGGAAATAATATGATTTTCATAAGTAAACCCTTGTTGATCTTCATGTTGAATTTCATGGGATGTTATACTTTCTTCTTGGTGTTGAAATGCATTGTTATGAAGAGCTTCTAAAATTTCTTCATCCATAAATTCATCATCATCATAACAATCCTCCAAATACTGAATAAGAATCAAAGAATGTTTACAACAATATTTGACCAGCAATAAGGAAGGATGAGATTCTTTATACATCTCATAGAATTCATCATGAAAATCAGCAAGAGAACATAATGAACCATTTTCCAAGATTTTATACCAAAACCATGCTTTTCCTTCTAAAGTGGTCATAAACATCTACATGAGACAATCTTCAGGGAAATGAACCTTAAGACTGCGTACATGCATATGGAACCTAACCAAATGAAGAGCAGCATTGTCCTTCTTTTCATCTTTGAATATTGGAAGATCATCTAACCAATCAACCTTGGGCATAGGATTTGGAAAACCAGGGATATGAGACTGATTCATAGGGGCATACATGGCATTCTTGCAATGGAACTCATTTTGAAACTTCATCAAGCTACTGATCTTCTAGCAGTGGAGTCACCTTCCAATTTTTTATTTGATGTGTGGAGTCGCCAAGGTAGTTTTGCAGCCTCAAAAAGATGTCTGAGCTCCTGCTACCTTCAGAAGTTTAGCTTCTTGATTTCAGGAATGAATAGACTTTAGGCTCGAGGCAGATGCACCAAATGTTATCACAAAACCCAACCCTGATAGGTTGCTGATTAGGAAGGCCTTGTGTAACTCTTTCAGACCTACTTTTGGTTGAGGCTTAGCCTCCTCAACCTGAGAGGGCTCTCTCAAAGGATTAATGATATTGATAATGGATTAGATGGCTAACTCTATGAAACAAGTGAAGAAATATGAATGGTTGAACATGATAAATAAACATCCATTGGGCTTATGGAGTCAAGAAATGCTTCAGTATGACAATAACATTAAATTTTCATGGAAGTCAGGGCATCTGGAGTTCAACATATCAGTAACACATCAGAAATATGTAGGAAGACACGGTCTACAAATACATTAAGGAAGTTACATCATAGCCAATGAGTTCTAAGTAATCATGCATTCATACTACTGCTAGAAATAAAATGAAGACAACCATAGGAAAAAATAAACATTGAACTCCTAAATCCTGAGGAACAAAGCCAAATCACTGCATTACATTAAAACACAGTCTTCTACAAAAGCACAATTTTAGTGTTCTTTGAAAAATTTCCAACCTTGAGTGCATTGCATCGCTTTCCATATATAGAGTTCGTTACAAGCTTGGAATCCTTCCTCCATCATGAGGGGAATTCGAATTTTCCATCAGTGACACCTATTCTAACCATAAAAAAAACCTTTAAATGCATTTGACAGCTAACTAGTTGTCCTAGAGACCTAATACAACTAGGAGTGTAACTCCTTATTATGATTACAACAACCTTATCTAAACGTTTAAATGCATTCTTTGACAGCTACAACCTCATGAATTCAAATTTGATGAAGCCTCCCACGTGGTCACCTGATTGCTGATGAAAAACCCTAGAAATTAGGGAACATGTTTCCCTGCTTTTAGGTTTAGGATCCTTGAAAGTTGGCACGTGGGACAGAGCCTTTATCTCCTCATCCATGAATAAAGTGAGATAGGTTATTGTAGCCTGAGTATTAATGAAAAGAAACCTCTGTCATAATTCCAAAATAATTTTTCCTGTGACCAGAAACTGATCTTGAAAAAGACTACTAAAACCAGAAGACAAAGCTTGACTTTCAGCAGTTTTGTAGTGCAAGTTTAACCATAAATTGCTCCCACCTCAGAACGAATTTTAAGAAACTGAAAGAGTTTTTTGTATTTTGGTATGTTAGGAAGAAAATCGTCTTTGAGTTTTCAAAATTGAGTTCTCAGCTGCTCAGGACCCCTTCTGGACGTTGACTATTAAATGGAGAAAGCAGAGTTTTTTATGCTGAAACAGGGTTTTCTAGGGGTTTTCTAGCGCGCTACAAAAACTCCTAGTTCAGTGATTTCGTAGCTAGTTTCAAAATTTCTCCAAAATTATGTGAGATGTGACTTCTAAACACCTAGTGAGGCTTCTAGGACATGGAATGAGGCTGTCAAACTTTATCTGGAAAAGAGATATGACCTTAAAAGACTTCTAACCTTATGACCTAACCCTTAAAGCATGAAATGAACTAGAGACCCTTTAACGCCATGACTAGAAGAAGGGTTTGTAAATGAGAATGACACTAATTGTGATGAGATGACTCAAAACTTATAAGACTATGACTAGAAACAAGGAAACTTTCCAAATCTTAGAGACAAAGATTTAGGGTGATAACACATATGATCCCTCATTCCTTTACTGAGAGCTGGAATTTTGATCATTGCTTCCTTTCACTGCATTGAGATAGCTTCCTATACATGTTTCAGAATATTTTATAGTCTTTAATGATTCATCATTGTATCCAAGAATTGTCTTTATTAGAGGAGAGTGTTGTACTTTGATGATTTATTCTAAAGTTTCAGATCCTTTAGCAAATCTAAGATTGAAGGCCATTGTTTTCTCAAGTTCCTTTCTTACACCCACTATTTCAAGTTCTAACCTTTCATCGTGCCTTTCTTTTTCTATAATTTGTTTCTTCAAAACTTCTTCAACTAATTTAGCTTCTCCTAGACAGATTTTTAACTGAGTTATTTCTTCAATGAGAGTATATTTTTCTTCTAGAGGATTCATAAAAACATTACCAGATTCATCATATTTCTCTTCAAATGCCATAAGTAATTGATATTATTTATCAGATTCAACATCTTCATTATTTGAATAAAAATGACTATCTTCGTGTGCATAGAGTCAAGGATTAGAGCCATACTTTGCCAAGTTTATCAACAAGTCTAGTACAAGTTGAAGTTTATAGAGCACAATTATGGAATTGCAAAGGAAGAGCTCAACATTTCTTTAGTTAAAATGGTCGATACTATGGATTTCTCATCGATTTGGTCTCAAAGAATGCTCAAATCGTTCTATCTAAATCATGGGTCCATTTCGAGCTTTTAAATATAAAAATGGCAATATTGGAGTTGACGTTGGAGTGGTTGCAATTAAAAAATGAAATGTTGAGTTTCATGTGGATAATTTAGTTGAGGCAGAGGATGTCAATGCTGAGCAGAACAATAATGAAGAAGATGAGGATATCATGGTGGAGCATGGGATTTTAGCGCCTCAAAAGGAGTGTAGCTTTGAATCTACCAGTGACCAGACTCCCCGCCTTCTCAGCTTGATACATAACTTAATGAAGCACATACTGCTTCTATTATGGAGGATATGTAGTGATTTAGGCAGTTGTTAGTCTTTTTTTTTTTAAATATGTTATATAAATATATTATGTTTGTAGGTATGTTTTGGAGACTGTATGGAGAAAATCAGTTTAGAATAGCTATTTGTAGTCCAGTTGTGAATTGTGTCAATCATTCTTGGTTTTTTTTGTACATTAGAAGAAGAAATTTTGGTTGATGATATACAAGTTTGTGCAATTTCACCTTAGTCCTTCATCGAATCCAAAAATAAAAATAAAACAAATCCATGCGTGATATTTATCTATATCACTCTATTTAATTTTTTGGCTATACCCAACATCAAAGTAAATTGTTGCTTTTCTTTTGGTGTAAAATCTTATTCTACTAATCTTTTCGCAAACCAAAAAATATTTCCCTAATTTTAAAATGTTTTCGTAACTTAATTTGGTAATTTTTCGATTTCCCTTCCTGGTTAACGTGAGCATTTATTCGGAAAATCAACATTGTATAATGATTATTTCTGTTTAGCAAATCGATTGGTATTATAAAATATTTTCACCACTTATTCAGAAAATGCATGCATAAACAATTTTCCGTAAACAAATTTTGTCATGGATGAGTAAAGTGATGTGCAAAAAACAATATGTGTGGTAGAACCTTTGTTCATTGTTTTTTACACTTTCATATACATTATTCATCTGCACATAGAAACATTTTGGAGCACAGATTATTGAATATTAAAAAGTTGATTAAGGCTAGTAATGAAATCGTTATGCTAAAATTAAAACTTCGACTCTATCTCCGCATTCCACAATAATGACAAAGTATTGTGTGCAAAGAACGAGTATGTGTAGAGATAAGGGACTTTTAAGAATAATTTCACAAAATACAAACTTCGACGACACCTTTTCACTCTGCAATAAAGATAAATTGCAAAAATGCGAGCATTCTCAAATAAGAGAAAATGTGGGCCCCACATAAAGAAGTATAGCCTTAATCAATTAATTAACAGTAGAGGAGATAAGGGAGTGTAGGAAAGCACATTCCACAATAAAACTTTGACTCTACCTATGAACTCCACAATAACAACAAAATATTGTGTGTGGAGGACGTGTATGTGCGGAGATAAGGGAGTATGGAGAAGCACTTTTCATAATAAAAACCTGGACTTTACTTTTGTACTATGTGGTAAGGAAAAATTGCACTCACAACCAAAGTTGAATCAATCATTCTATTGTTAATAGAAAAATTAGTAAATTATAATTATAATACATATAATTAGAATAGAATTGTACAAATGATATCCGCACATCTTTTCAATTTTATATCAGGCATATTGGCTATAGAAACATGTGCATATACTTGAATTCACTGAATAAGTGTTGAAAATATTATTTTAAAATATCGATAGATACATTTTTATCGATATCAAAGTAAATTTTATTAAGTATTTTGGTGATAATGTCATTGTGTATCATTTTTATGAGTAGATATTAATATCATTGTTAAGAATTATTTAATTCTTTGATGTTCACATTCCATCTCCACACAATTCTTCCACATCATTATTATTATATATTATTGGTAATATTTTAACACTGAATCATATTTTGAATATCGTTAGTTAATTTAGTAAAGGTTGTACAGAGTGAAAACAACACTCTACACAATGATAACATGATTGCATATCATTTCACTGAATAGATATTAATAGCACTGACAAGAATTAATTAATTCTTCAACGTTAAGTTTTAATTTTCATTCTCTCTCCATACAATTTTTTTGCATCATTATTATTATATATTATTAATACTATTTTAACACTGAATCATATTTTGAATACTGTTAGTTAATTGATTAAAGGTTGTCTACAATGTGGACAAACTTTGCATAATGAAATCTTTGTTCATATAATGAATGTCATCCACTCAAATCTATCTGCACAGTGAATGCTCTTCGCACAATGAAATCTCTCTGCGCAAATCTCTTTGCATAATGAATGATTTCTGCATAACTATGTAGAATAGTTAATTTTCTGCAATACGCAGAATCAATTTCTAAACCGCACTAAAGAATCCACACTCTAGACAATTTTTTGGAATACGTGTGGGAGTGTGGGAGTGTGAAAAAAGTTCAAACCTAACACAAAATGTTGCAAAATCAACTTCTCTGCACTTCAAATCCAACATACAATATCAAATCTCATTTATCAAATTTGATCTTGCACATTGCACTCGTTATTTGCTATTTGAACAGTTTAATATTTGTGTTTATAACATATTTTATTACGTAATCATTCTAATGCTAACAAGTAATGTGCAAACTATTGAAAACATTTAGTACTAGAGCATGCAAAAAAGGACAAGTGTGTCATATGAAAAAATTGTGTCAAGACGGTAATGTTATGAAGAAGCAGAAACTTGGAATTCACACTTAGCATTGAAGAATTAATTAATGCTTAGCAGTGATATTAATTTCTATTCAGCAAATCAAAATGCAATTAAGTTATTGCTCAAGCGCTCAATAGCATTTACTATGATGCATTCTATAGTGATTACTGCTTTTAAAAGAGTGACTTCAGTTGGAGATGTTGCTGCTATCGATACTGGTGCAACTGGTGTTGGTTATGGGTAGTTTGTATCTATAGGTGACCATTCAAAGAGTTTAGTCATAGATGGAGGATATGTGGAGGAAGTACATTTTATGAGTTAGAGATTATGTTCGACGCCAAGTGATGGTTATGCGAATGGATCTGCATCTATTTTTTGATGGCATATTGAATCTATTTCCCAGACTATATTTAGACTAAGTAGTTTGAGACTCATTTCAATTATGTTGTGCCTATCTGAAGGTGAAACATGGATATTGATGGTGTTATTTAATATTATATTTCTAGTGATGTTTGGAGCAAAATAGTATTTGGTAATGTAATGATCCTGAAAGTTTTATGGATCCTGAAAGTTTTGTTAAATTGTTATCGATACTGTAATCTTTGCTTCTAACATTATCGATTTTTTGAGCTTTTCATTTTCCATCTTATTTGATTCTTTTGGTCAATTGAAAGCAATGCTAAAATGCATGGACGAATAGATAAACATAAAAACATGTGTCAGATGCTAATTTATAATCCATTTAGAATGATGAACTTTTGCAATTTGATTTTCAAAGTGTAGAACTTACAATCAAAGCTTTCATTGCACAAAAAAACTTATAATAATTTTGGAATGCTAGCTTTTAGCATAACGTACAATGGTAGAAACCACAACAAGCCATAAATTGTTACTTAATTGACTTAATTGACTTAATTCACAGAATAGAGATCATTTAATATTTGGATAATCTTTCAAAGGCATCTATGTCATGAATTGACATCTAAGATCTGAAATCACTCCTTACTACACACAATAAAAGTTGATCTATAGCGAAAGAAGTTTACATAGTAAATGTCCTGCATATGTTTTTTTTCACCGAATAAATGCCAAAAGACTTATATTTATTGGCATGAGAGCTTTAATTAATCAAAATAGGATGTGGTTTAGGATATTAATAAAATAGTATCTCGATATTGATTAAAAAGCGTGTGAAACACGTCAATCATGAAATGTAATTGTATCAATTGGGCTATGCCGAGTTGGAATTTAAGTAAAATGTATATGATTAAAAGCAATTAATTTCAAAACAAGCTTTTTCTGATTAAAGATGAGGAAAATTAGTACTAGCCATATTGATGGCGAACACTGGCTAATGAATACCATTAGAATCAATAATGTATAACTGTCCTTTTAGAACATAGATGTCAATTCATGATTTGAATGAGTTATCTCCTTTGATGTATTATATGCAGGCTTGTTGGTTGTGAAAGAAATTTTTCAACATGTTCATTTTGTTATAAACTCGTTAGTACTGAAGTAAACACTAAACTTGTTTTAGGAAATTGACTTACTTTGTTTGTTATGAAACTGTTAAGTGTATTTATGTTTTTCTTTCTAATTTGTCTATCATTTTTTTCATTTGTTACTAAGAGAAAAAAAAATGACCCAAATCAACAATGGCTCTAATAATGAAAGATGTTGGCACAAAACCCTCCGCGCAGTGAAAGTTCTTCGTACAAGCATTTGTTAATAATAAAAAAATAAGTGTGTCGTGATGTTTCGGGCTTCTGTGTACATATTATTGCTAATCCCAAATAATCCATATCTTTTTATTGTAAATACCCCTAATTAACTGATTAAAAGTTGTGCTCTTTTAATGAAATATCTCCGCTCAGTGAAAGCTTTCCTCACAAACATTTGTTAATAACAAATACAAGTGTGTCGCAATGTTCCACAATTTTGTATGCATTCTCTCTCCACATAATTATTTTGCATCATTATTATTATATATTATTGGTAATATTTTAATACTAGATAATCCATATTTCTATATTTTGAATACCACTAGTCAATTGAGTAAAGGTTGTGTAGATTGTGGAGAAAACTCTACAAAATGGAAACTCTCAACAAAGACCTCTCAGAGACTAAGTGTGGAAGACTGGAGAATAATCTCTCCATGGAAATCTCTCTACAAAATCATTTTTCAATAACAAATACAAGTGTGCTGCGATGTTCTGCACTTCCATATATATTTTCTCTCCACATAGTTCTTCTGCATCATTATTATTATATATTATTGGTAGTATTTTAATTCTAAATAATCCATATCTTCATATTCTGAGTATTGCTAATTAATTGTGCATAGTGCAGAGAAAACTCTACATAATGAACACTCCATGCATAATGAATTAGAATTTTCTTCAGATTGTGATATTTCTATTTGCTCCTTCGATTTTCTTGATTGTTTGGTACCTGTGAATTGAGTTGGCAATAATGGCAAAGACAAAGGCATAAAATCAAGGAAAGTTAGATTGATGAAATATATAGATTGTTGGAGTGACTTTTCAAGCATATAATGGAATTTTCTTCAGACTGTAATCTTTCCATTATCGCGTTTGATTTTCTTGATTCTTTGGTGCCTTTGGATCGAGTCGACATTAATGGTGGAGACAAAGGCTTAAAATCAAGGAAAGTTAAATTGATGGTGTGTGTGTGTATATATATATATATTGTTGGAGTGACTTTTCTAGCATAGAGTCAGGGATTAGAGCCATACTTTTCCAAGTTTATCAATAGCTTTGGTGCAAGTTGAATTTTATGGAGCGCAATTCTGGAATTGCAGAGGAAGAGCTCAACATTTCTCTAGTTAAAATGGTCGGTGCTTTGTATTTCTCATCGCTTTGGTCTCAAATCATGCCCAAATGATTATATCTAAATCATGGGTCCATTTTGAGCTTTTGAATAAAAATGGTAATATTGGAGCTGAAGCTAGAGTGGTTGAAATTAGAAAATGAAATGTTGAGTTTTCATTTGGATAATTTAGCTCAAGCATAGGACATCAATGCTTAGCAGGATGATAATGAAGAAGATGAGGATATCATGGTGGAGCATTATATTTTAGTGTCTCACGAGGAGAGTAGCTTTGACTCTGCCAGTGACCAAACTCCACTCCTTCTCAGCTTGAGACATAAGTTAATGAAGCACAAATTGCTTTTGTTATCGAGGATATGTAGTGATTTAAACAATTATTAGTCTTTTTTAATTATGTTATACAAATATATTATGTTTGTAGGTATGTTTTTGAGACTATATGGAGAAAATTAGTTTAGAATAGCTACTTGTAGTGTAGTTGTGAATTGTGTCAATCCTTCTTTGATTTTTTGGACTATTAGAAGAAGAAATTTTGGTTGATGATATATAAGGGTGTGACATTTCACCTTAGATCATCATCTAATTCGAAAATATAAATAAAACAAATCCATGCGTGATATTTATCTATATCACTCTATTTAATTCGTTGGCTATACCCTACATCAAAGTAAATTGTTGCTTTGCTTTTGGGATCCTGCTAACCTTTTAGCAAACCAAAAAATATTTCCCTAATTATAAAATGTTTTGGTAACTTAATTTGCATATTTGTCTATTTCCCTTCCTAGTTAACGTGAGCATTTATTTGGAAAATCAACATTGTATAGTGATTATTGCTTTTTAGAAAATCGATCAGTATTATGTAATATAATTTTCACAATTTATTCAAAAAATGCATGCATAAACAATTTTTCGCAACCAGTTTTTGTTATGGCAGAGTAAAGTGATGTGCATAAAATAATATGTGTGGCAGAATATTCGTTCATTGTTTCTTACACTTTCATATACATTATCCATCCGCACATAGCAACATTTTGGAGTGCATATTATTGAATATTAAAAAGCTAATTAAGGCTAATAATGAAAGCGTTATGTTAAAATAAACACTTCGACTCTATCTCTGCATTCCACAATAATGACAAAGTATTGTGTGCGAATAATGGGTATGTGTAGAGATAAGGGAATATCGAGAAGAATTTCACAAAATACAAACTTCGACTACACCTTTTCACTTTGCAATAAAGATAAATTGTAGAAATGCGAGCATTCTCAAATTACGAGAAAATGTGGTCCCCACATAGAGAAGTATGGCCTTAATAAATTAATTAACAATAGAGTAGATAAGGGAGTGCGGACAAGCACGTTGCACAATAAAACTTTGACTCTACCTATGAACTCCACAATAATGACAAAATATTGTGTGCGGAGAATGTGTGTGTGCAAAGATAAGGGAGTATGGAGAAGCTCTTTGCATAATAAAAACTTGGACTTTACCTCTGTACTATGCAACAAGGAAAAACTACACTCACAGTCAAAGTTGCATCAATCATTTTATTGTTAATAGAAAATTAGTAAATGATAATTAGAATAGAATTGTACGAAGGATATCTACACATCGTTTCAATTTTATATCAGGGATATTGGCTATAGAAACATATGCATCGATATCAAAGTAAATTATATTTAGCATTTCGGTGATAATGTGATTGTGTATCATTTTTATGAGTAGATATTAATATCATTGTTAAGAATTATTTAATTATTCAATGTTTAGATTCTCTCTCCACACAATTCTTCAACATCATTATTATTATATATTATTGGTAATATTTTAACACTAAATCGTCTTATGAATATCGCTAGTTAATTTAATAAAGGTTGTATGGAGTTAAACAATACTTTGCACAATGATAACATGATTGCATATCATTTTCTTGAATAGATATTAATAGCACTCATAAGCATTAATTAATTCTTCAACGTTAAGTTGAATTTGCATTATCTTTGCACAAATTTTTTGCATCGTTATTATTATATATTATTAGTATTATTTTAACACTGAATCATATTATGAATACCATTAGTTAATTGATTAAAGGTTGTATGGAGTGAGGACAAACTCCGTATAATGAAATCTTTGTTCGTATAAATGAATGTTATCCACTCAAATCTATCTGCACAATGAAAGCTCTTCGCACAATGAAATCTCTCTGCACAAAAATCTATACATAGTGAATGCTTTCCGCATAAGTGTGGAGAATAGTTACTTTTCTGCAATGCCACGGAATCAATTTCTACCACATTTTAGACATTTTTTTGGAACACGTGTGGGAGTGTGGGATTGTGAAGCAAGAGCTCAACATTTCTTTATTTAAGATGGTTGGTGCTTCTCATCACTTTGGTCTCAAATCATGCTCATATGATTCTATCTAAATCATGGGTCCATTTCAATCTTTTAAATGAAAAATGGCAATATTGGAGTTGACGCTTGAGCATGGGATTTTAGCGCCTCACGAGGAGAGTAGCTTTGACTCTGCCAATGACCAAACTCCACTCCTTCTCAACTTGAGACATAATTTAATGAAGTGTAGATTGCTTCTGTTATGGAGAATTTGTAGTGATTTAGACAATTATTAGTCTTTTTTTGTAATTATGTTATAAAAATGTATTATGTTTGTAGGTATGTTTCTGAGAATGTATGGAGCAAATCAATTTAGAATAGCTATTTGTAGTCTAGTTGTGAATTGTGTCAATCCTTCTTGGATTTTTTGGACATTAGAAGAATAAATTTTGGTTGATGATATACAAGGTTGTGGCATTTCACCTTAGTTCATCATCGAATTTGAAAATAAAAATAAAACAAATCCATGTGTGATATTTATCTATATCACTCTATTTAATTTGTTGGATATACCCTACATCAAAGTAAATTGTTTCTTTGCTTTTGGTGTAAAATCTTATTTTGCCAATTTTTTTGCAAACCAAAAAAAATTCCCTAATTTTAAAATGTTTTCATAACTTAATTTGTAGATTTATTTATTTCCCTTCCCGGTTAACATGAGCATTTATTCTGAAAATCAACACTGTATAATGATTATTTCTTTTTAGAAAATCAATTAGTATTATAAAATATTATTTTCACCATTTATTCAGAAAATACATGCATAAACAATTTTCCGCAACCAGTTTTTGTTATGGGTGAGTAAAGTGATGTGCGGAAAATAATATGTGTGGTAGAATCTTCGTTCATTATTTTTTACACTTTCATATACATTATCCATCTACACATAGCAACATTTTGGAGTGCAGATTACTGAATATTAAAAAGTTAATTAAGGCTAGTAATGAAATCGTTATGCTAAAATAAAAACTTCGACTCTATCTCTGCATTTTGCAATAATGACAAAGTATTGTGCGTGAAGAACGAGCATGTGTAGAGATAAGGGATTATTGAGAAGAATTTCACAGAATACAAACTTCGACTACATCTTTGCACTCTGCAATAAAGAT
The DNA here is from genome assembly GCA_000404065.3 of Pinus taeda. NCBI lineage: Eukaryota > Viridiplantae > Streptophyta > Pinopsida > Pinales > Pinaceae > Pinus > Pinus taeda. The sequence continues at coordinate 3,289 of APFE031344152.1, read as the reverse complement.
AAATTGCAAAAATGTGAGCATTCTCAAATAACAAGAAAATGTGGGCCCCACATAGAGAAGTATAGCCTTAATCAATTAATTAACAGTAGAGGAGATAAGGGAGTGTGGACAATCACGTTGCACAATAAAACTTTGACTCTACCTATGAACTCCACAATAACAACAAAATATTGTGTGCAGAGATAAGGGTGTATGGAGAAGCACTTTGCATAATAAAAACTTGGACTTTACCTCTGTACTATGCGATAAGGAAAAAATCACTCACAGTCAAAGTTGCATCAATCATTCTATTGTTAATAGAAAAAATAGTAAATGGTAATTAGAATACATATAATTAGAATAGAATTGTACGAAGGATATCCGCACATCATTTCAATTTTATATCAGGTATGTTGGCTATAGAAACATGTGCATATACTTGAATTCACTGAATAAATGCTAAAAATATTATTTTAAAATATCGATAGATACAATTTTATCGATATTAAAGTAAATTCTATTAAGAATTTCGATGGTAATGTGATTATGTATCATTTTTATGAGTAGATATTAATATCATTGTTAAGAATTATTTAATTCTTTGATGTTCACATTCTCTCTCCACACAATTGTTCTGCATCATTATTATTATATATTATTGGTAATATTTTAACACTGAATCGTATTTTGAATATCGTTATAATTTAGTAATGGTTGTACGAAGTGAAAACAACACTTTGCACAATGATAACATGATTGCATATTATTTTGCTGAATAGATATTAATAGCACTCATAAGCATTAATTAATTCTTTAACGTTAAGTTTGAATTTGCATTATCTCTCCGCACAAATGTTTTGCATCATTATTATTATATATTGTTAGTATTATTTTAACACTGAATCGTATTATGAATACCATTAGTAAATTTATTAAAGGTTGTACGTAGTTTGGACATACTCCGCATAATAAAATCTTTGTTTGTATAATGTATGTTATCCACTCAAATCTATCTACACAGTGAAAGCTCTTTGCACAATGAAATATCTTTGCACAAAACTCTCTACATAATAAATGATTTCCGTATAAGTGTGTAGAATAGTTATTTTTCTTCAATGATGCAAAACCAATTTCTACCACACTAAAGACTCCACACTTTAGACTTTTTTTCGGAACACGTGTGGGAGTGCGAAAAAAGTTCAAACCTAACACACAATGTTGCAAAATAAATTTCTCTGCACTTCAAAACCAACATACAATATCAAATATAATTTATTAAATTTAATGTCGCATATTGCACTCATTATTTGAACAGTTTAATATTAGTGTCTATAACATATTTTATTACATAATCATTATAATGATAACATGTAATGTGCAAACTGTTGAAAGCATTTAGTACTAGAGCATGCAAAAAGGGACAAGTGTGTTATTTGAAGAAATTGTGTCCAACCGGTAATGTTTATTAAGACGCAGAAACTTGGAATTCACACTTAGCCTTGAAGAATTAATTAACACTTAGCAGTGATAATATCTATTCAGCAAATCAACATGCAATTAACAAATCGCTCAAGTGCTTAACAACATTTACTATGATGCATTTTGTAATGATTACTACTTTTAAAAGAGTGAGTTTAGTTGGAGATGTTGTTGCTATTGGTGTTGGTTATGGTAGTTTGTATCTATAAGTGACCATTTAGAGAGATTAGTCATAGATGGAGGATATGTGGAGGAAGTACATTTTATGAGATAGAGATTAGGTTGGAGGCCAAGTGATGGTTATGAGAATGGATCTGCATCTATTTTTTGATGGCATATTGAATCTATTTCCCAGACTATTTTTAGACTAAGTAGTTTGAGACTCATTTCAGTTATGTTGTGCCTATATGAAGGTGCAACATGGATATTGATGGAGTTATTTAGTCTTATCTTTCTAGTGATGTTTGGAACAAAATGGTTTTTGAAAATGTAATGATCCTGAAAGTTTTGTTAAGTTATTATCGAGACTGTAATCTTTGCTTCGAACATTATCGATTTTTCGAGCTTTTCATTTCCCATCTTATTTGATTCTTTTGGTCAATTGAGAGAAATGTTGAAATGCATGAATGAATAGATAAACATAAAAACATGTGTCAGTTTCTATTTTCTAATCCATTTAGAACGATAAACTTTTTCAATTTGATTTTCAAAGTGTAGAACTTACAATTAAAGCTTTCATTGTGAAAAAGAACTTATAATACTTTTGGCATGCTAGTTTTTAGCTTAATGTACAATGTTAGAAACCACACCAAGGCATAAGTTGTTACTTAATTGACTTAATTCAATGAACAAATTTCATTTAATATTTGGATAATCTTTCAAATGCATCTAAGTCATGAATTGACATATAAGATTTGAAATTACTCCTTACTACACACAATAAAAGTTGGTCTATAGAAAAACAAGTTTACATAGTAAATGTCCTGCATACACTTTTGCTCATTGAATAAATGCCAAAAGACTGATATTTATTGGCATGAGATCTTTAGTTAATCAAAATAAGATGTGGTTTAGGATATTAATAAAACAATATCTTGCTATCGATTTATAAAGCTTGTTAAACACATCAATCATGAAATGTAATTGTATCAATTGGATTATATTGAGTTGGAATTTAAGTAAAATGTATATGTTTTAAAGTAACTAATTTCAAAATAGACTTTTCTAATTAAAGATCAGGAAAATTAGTACTATCCATATTGATGGTGATCACTAGTTAATGAATACTATCAAAATCAATAATATTTAAATGTCGTTTTAAAACTTAGATGTCAAATCATGATTTGAATGAATTATCTCCTTTGATGTATTTTATGCAAGCTTGTTGTTTGTGAAATAAATTTGTCAACATGTTCATTTTGTTATAGACTCATTAGTACTAAAGTCAGCACTAAACTTGTTTTAGGCAATTGACTTACTTTGTTTGTTCTGAAACTGTTAAGTGTTTTTAGGTTTCGCCTTCTAAGTTTTCTATCGTTTTTTGCATTTGTGACGGCCAAGATATCTTAATGCTTAACCAAGTTATATTAGGATTTAGTCGAGATATTTTAATGCTAATGGATAAGATATTGGAACTTTAACAAATTCTTAGGTGGTTTGAAGATGAACTAGACATTGTAAGAACGTTATTAGAAGAGCTCTCACAAAACATGAACAAAGCAATCAGATCTCCATTTTGGAAACATAATCAGTAGAAGCATTAATATCCATAACCAATGGTTGATTAGTAAATAAATTATTAGGGAATCTTGCTATTTGCTCAACCAATTTT
>APFE031344151.1:0-14816 GCA_000404065.3 Pinus taeda | reverse complement strand
CATTGCTACCTTCTCGGCCATGGGTGTAGTATTCAAATTCTTGGGAAACGGTCTGAACTTCTTGAAGGTAGCCTGCATGCTACCGTTGGGTAAATAGCTCATCAAACACTTCCTCAATTCATTTAGTAATTTGTTTTCTCCAATTTCTTCTATGTAGTATACGTTTACACCGAGGAACTGATCTAACCCTTATGTTGTAGTTAGTAATTCATTTCATTTTTCTTTTCAGCTTGAATGTGTTTATGTTGTGATAGGGTTTTCATTGGAGGAATGATACTAGGAAAATTGTATTACAAGTATACCATTTACCAACTCTATACCCGACTGACATTAAGCTGATTTCCTCTTTTCCCTTCATCCTTTGTCTTTCTTCTCTACAGAGGGTTCGAGTGATCTTCAGATGATACTCCCTTTTTTCTATTTGTTAATTATTTTAGCTTGATGGATTTCATCTCAGTAAATTCGGGTAAGAAGAGTAGGTTCTTATCACTCCAAAACTTAGAATTCCCTTAGAATTTTACCCTCATAACTTTGTGTGGGGGTTTCTAGGTAAAATTGGTTTACCACTTAACCCTTCTGGCTTTGATTTTTGACATTCACTTTTGTTCATTACCATATGCCTGGTTCCCTAACATTTTGTACAGTTTTTCTTGCTGGTGTTATAGGAGCGGAGGCAAACTGGTATTGAAATGTCTAGGTTTACACTGTTGTTTCGCCAACCCCCTTTCATTTCTTGCTTCGATTTACCCGGGTGTGAGCTATTTTTCTTCTACAAGTGGTTGAGTCAGTTCTAGTTCAACCTCAATCGGTTGTCCAATCCTTACTTTTTACCATTTACAGAGTGATTTCATTGGAATAGCAAGTAATGTTTTTGAGTCCTATTACATGAGTTGGATTTCACTACTTTTTCTTGAATGGTACTCTTTTTTCTTTATCTGGGTTACATAAATTTTTTTCTTGAATTTGCATTTTATTGGTTATTTCAAGTGTGAGTGTTTTCTATTGTTGTCTAGGGTGCATTTTTCATCTCCAGCTTCACAAAATGTACTAAAGGTGAATCTACGAACATTGCTACCTTATCGACCATGGGTGTAGTATTCAAATTCTTGGGAAACAGTCTAAACTTCTTGAAGGTAGCCTGCGTGCTACCGTTGGGTAAATAACTCATCAAACACTTCCTCAATTCATTTAGTAATTTGTTTTCTCCAATTTCTTTATGTAGTATACGTTTACACTGAGGAACTAATCTAACCCTTATGTTGTAGTTAGTAATTCATTTCATTTTTCTTTTCCGCTTGAATGTGTTTATGTTGTGATAGGGTTTTCATTGGAGGAATGATACTAGGAAAATTGTATTACAAGTATACCATTTACCAACTCTATACCCGACTGACATTAAGCTGATTTCCTCTTTTCCTTTTCACATTCTATTTCATTGACAATTATTCTATTAGAATCACTTTTCATTTCTTTTTTCCCGTACCCATGGTTGTGAAGTTGTAGGTGCCAACACCCTCTCCTAGAATCTAGTCATTCTCTCTGGCTAGTACTGGTGTGGTGATTAACACTCCCTCAAGACTCCAGGTTGGTTTTCACACATTAACTGGGGTGCTAAGGGTTATATTGGTCGAGTGAGTGGTGTTAATAGGAGCACATAATAGGTTTTATAGCCCATGTTGTAACAAAATTTCTTTTATGCTATAGGGATCACAGTTCATGTCACCCTTATCCCTTCTTCACTGTGGTTTATCAAAAATATAGTGATAACTTTTTATCACGATTACCACTCTGTAACATTTTAATGCGTACAATGTAATATGGGTTGTTTCCTTCTTTTCTTAAGTGGCCTATGGACTGTGTCCAATATACAAGATGTAATTTGGAGAATTCTTGTAACTAAATCACCTTAGATTATATGAATTCAGAACTACCCATTGTGAATGTATCTACTCCTTTTGGTTTGCAAATGTATTAATTCTCTGAAATCTACCGTTATGTTTTCAAATGGTGCATAAACTATCTATCATACTGTAATAAATGGGTTACTATAATAATATCTTCTTCTTTTTTATTGAGAAATTTCCCTCTGATTAGTTGAATGTATAGCATAATGCAATTATGTGTATGACTTGAAAAGCACAGGGTATTTTATATTACATTATTGAATGTAAGTCAAACCTAGTTGTGTATGAAGATGACTTTGCATTCATCTTTTTTGTGTTATATAGCTTATGGGTTTGGTTCCAATAACGTTCTGGACATATTACACCTATGAAAGATTGTTTTGTACTTTCTCTTTCATTTTATTTTTGGTTACTCACAGCAAAAAGGGTGAGTGCAACTTTTGACCCTCCCTAAGGATTAATGGTCATTATATCAGTGTAAACTTGTGTCATTATATTTTCTTTTTAATAAAGTTCCTACCCTGTCAGCTAGGTTCCTGAACTTACTTGTATATGTTTAATTATTGTGCATGACACGATTGTCTTCCAATTTTGAACATTCTTCGATTTTGCGCTAAAATAAAGTTCGTAGACTAGAGTATCATTTCTTTTTAAGAAAATACTTCTTATGGTTGCATCATAAAATATATGTAGTAGAACAAAGTTTCATTCATATTGCTCAGCTTTAAAACAGATTCACAGTCTAGCTCTTATTAGAATACATTTATACTAGTGCATCCGAAATCTTACAAAATTTCCTCACAGGATCAAAAAATTTACTCACATTTCAGTATTATAATTGTTAATATTACCACATTCCCAACTTGTAACATATTTTTCTAATTTATCTATAACTATTTCTCTAATTGAAAATAAATAAACCACTAGGTACTACAACGAGTGAAACAATTTTATATACAGCATAACATTAAGCTAAATCAAATTCATGCTAGTGGGTATCATTTCTCGAATTGAAATAAGTATTTCAATCTAATAATTCTTACAGTAATTGTAGAAATAACTTGGAAATAATTATTTTCCTCACAACCACGAACCTTTTCCTCTGGCTCTACCCTATGCTGAGATTTTTCTTTTCCCCATAATCAACAACCTCTATTATTCTGGTAAAGCCATTTTTATGCCTTACTTTCCCTAGCAGACTTTCTTTAATGACATCTAGTTTTTTCAAGGTGTTTCCAATCCTCATAGCCTAGCGTTTTCCTTCTTTTCTTTTTAGAATGATTATTTTTCCTTCCTTTCAAGCCCGTCATTTCCACTGCATTGATTTATTCACTGTTTTCAATGTTGTTTCCCCCACACTGAATCATTTTCCTAGATTTTTCTCTCCACATCTAGTCAATCACCTAACTTCGCTCGAAGGGTTTTTTTGGGAATGAATTGGGAAAGTTTTAACTCCATCCTATCCATCCACCTTGTATCAGGAAGTGGAATAATGAACTCATTAAATAATTTATTCTTTTTCAAGTTAATTCTTCAAACGATATAGTTGTTTATTCAAATCAAATAATGACATTGTCATAGTTTTTCCAACAAGTTAAATCCTTTCTTTCATGTCATTTATAACAATAATCTGACTACTAAAAAAATAATTCCTATAACATAGGGGCATTACATAAAATGGGGCTCAAAGGCCTATTTATCATTGAAAAACAATGGAAAACCATAAACATGCAAAAACCTAACCCTAGGAGATGAGGCACAAAAACTATGGGTCCTATTGGGGTAAATTGGTACATCAACTTCTTGGGCTCGTAAATTTAGCATATAATATTTGTTTGACGCGTAGGATATCTCACAATAAATATATATTCAAGGACTATAACTTTCGATTGCAAAGGTTAGAGAAATAGTAGCCTTTCCTATCAAAAAAAACATTGTTTAGGGCCTCAAAACCACCCTGGAAGTTCAAGACCCAAAAAAATGCCAAAAATAGTAAAATGTGCTACAATTAAGGAGACTAAAATGGTGTTATGATTAAGAAAAATCAAATAAGCAATGGTGGGGGTCCAAGTGGAATAGGCGGGTAACGACCAATATCCTCCTGGATCAAAATTTTAGGTATTATGTTTAAAATAAATTAGATAAAAAATAGCATGTGAATTCCAAAATGTCAAACTCCTATTCCACTGGATAGAGGATTCCTTCCTCAATATAATATAATCAACTCCACCACTTAACGAAACATTCTTCTTGGATTTTTCTAGGGTACAAAATAGTGTTGTAGAGAAGTGTGTAGAAGAGGTGCTAAAACTCTATTTTCAAGGCCCTCAACAACTCAATCGAGTGCTAAAATGTTGGATCAAGCATTTGATTCAAATTAAGCTCTTGATTGAGTGTTTGATTCAAATTAAAATGAAAGCTCTCGATACTCGTCTTTAAGCGAATTATAAACTTTATTTATTCGACAAAAATATTTTTTTTATAAATATTCAAATATACTCCAAAATATAATTTTCCTTAATTATAAATCCAAATTCTATTTTATTTGACGCGAAGATAAAGAATATTATAATGAATATATGATTAGATAACTTTCTATAAAATATTTTAACTTTGTTTCTTCAATTTCGAAATTCTTAAAAATGTTAATTTGCTTATTGTTATGATTTTAAATATAAGATATTTGTATACTAAATTTTCTTATGGGTAAATTATTTAAATTATAACATTGAAAGTTTGAATCATATTACAAACTAATTTTTAATTTACCAAATTATAAATATAAGAATAATACAATTTCATTTGCAAGTGTGATAGAATCCTTTTTCAAAATATATACACCAAAGTGCTCGAAATGTAATTTGAAATTAATCCAGAGCATTGTTAATTATCTATTCAAATTTAATTAGTAATTAATTTTACTTTCTTTTAACTATCAAATACCTACAATTTTAAAGTTTGCATGTCATTATTGATATGCACATAAATTTTAAAATTTCCATCTTTAAGGCTTGATCGAGCTCCTAACCTATGGTTACTCGATAGCTCTATCGAGAGTTATTTTTAATGCATGATCGAGCTATATTTATAGCGCTCAAGGAGCTCAATCGAGTTCTTAAAAATGGATCAATTCAGTGCTCAAAATTGTTGAATCGAGCATCCGTTTTTCACCCAAATGCGCCCTTATTTCACTAAAAAGTATCACTCGACTCTCTGCTTTCAGCCAGATTACACACAAACACACACACATGATAATGAATGTGTATATTAAATACTTCAAAGAACTCGTTGTCTTAATGTGACTTGAAGGATGGATAGTGAGTATAGGTAGAATGTGATCAACAACTAGCAGGTCGCCAAGTAAGTTAAAGAAAGAAAATATGGAACATAATCGTAATAAAAATTAAAGTTGTAGTAAAGATAATTCTAGTAGCGTATTGGCATGTGTTACGTATTCTTGTTGTCATGTGATGTGCTAACATGGAAGGTGCAACATACCACCAGTCAATTTTATCCTTGATAAGAACCTTTAAGAACTTCAATATAACTTTTATAGACAGAAATGAAGTTTCTTCAAATGGTTTATTGGAATGAATATATTCTTACAAAGGCAATATGTCAAGATAACCACACTAACATGATGTGTTAAGGTAGTTGACATGCATAGAAGGTACAAGGGGGAAGGACCCCATGTAACCTCCGACACATTAATCAATAATTTATAGAATAGAAAGGAAAACAAACCCTAAGAAGAGAGTTGTGAGAAACTCATGGGTAAGGTGTGTCAGAGAAGCACAATAGTAAGTTCTAATGATGTAAATTTTCTTGTTATCTTTTGTTAACTTTAAGAATGCTCGCACCACTCCAGGATTTTCCCTTGAATTGTCATAGTGGTTTATTTTAATATTACCTTGAGCTTTTAGTCTCGATGGTCTACTAGGGAAAGATAAAAAGGAAAAGAATAAAAGCAACAACAACAAAAAGAACTAAATTATAAAACCATGATCAAGATTCAGGTATGAAACAACTGGAAGCTAATTAACATGGACATGATTGGGTCCACTTGAACAAACGAAAAAGATAATATATGTCGTGAAAATGGAAAGTTTAAGTAATTGTCCTAGAAATTTTGTAATGCTTTGTTGTGGAATATTTTATATCTTGGAATTATGATGGTGCCTAAAGAAGAGATCATTGATTGCAAGCCATCACGGGGACAAGGTAAGGAAAATATTCCTTGAACTTAAAAAAAATGATGATAAAAAAGTATGATTATTGTGTGAGTGATATAATAAGATAATTAGTTATTCTCATGTTGGGACAAAAGTGAAAAGACACCAAGAACTATGTGAATCATGCCAAGGACCAGTTATAGGGTCCAGTTACCAAATGGTGACCTGTAGCATGTAACACGGAAAGGATTAAAGGAGAACCTGGTACCAATGAAGAGAAAGGAAGCTCATGCACTGTACAATGCACCCCAACTGGAAAAAGAACATGTGAAGGTTAAAACAAGATATGTTAGTAGCTGATCGGCTAAAAGGTAAAAAATTAAACAAAAACAACAAGGAAATGAGAGAGTAAGGTTGTAAAATGAATACTTGTACACCAAAAGGAAAACAACCATCATCTTCTGTATACTCAGTGAGGAAAAGTTAAAAGGAAAACATTATTAACCTTGGAAAAGAAAACCCAAAATTATCAAGATCAAACAATGTATTGATTTCTTTACCTAGACCTGACATTGAGGCATTGAACATCACCCATCCTCCTCATGTAGCTCACCAAGGATAGCATTTGAAGAAATACATCTCCATATCGTTCTCAAACCATATGAAATGAAACCTACAATAGAAAAATAATTAATTAACGAAAAGCTGAAAGGGAAAATACATTAAAGTCACATGTAGAAAAAAAACTATTTTCAGAATTTTACGAGTTGTTGCCCTAACCCTCTTGGCAAGGGTTTCAGTGATATAGCCATTCTCTAATGAGAAAAAGTTCGAATGAGGAGAGGCAAAGCAACAGGGAAGGGAGGTAATTAGTTTCGTAACTCCTCACCCCAAATCCACTGTTGGAACTAAATCCCTAAAACTCACAATTTGGGATCAATGCCATTGCAAAATCCTACGATGATATAAACAAAGTTAATTTCCGTTGTGATTTCAACTAGAGAGTCTAGAAGTTTCTAGGTGGCTGTACCTAGCTCGTCTTATCATAGTCAATAAACTAATAATAAACTGATGATTGGGCATTATATGGAGTGTCACTTAACAACTCTAGTTTTCATACGTTCCCATCGAAAAACAAACTAATAATAAACAGATGATTGGGCATTATATGGAGTGTCACTTAACAACTCTAGTTTTCATACGTTCCCATCGAAAAACATGAAATCCTCTAGTGTCGAAAAATATTAACATAAATGAATTATTCCATAGCAGGTAAACATTGAACCATGATTATACCTATACATGAGTCTATGTTATAGTGGACCTAGTATATGTATACACCAATCGCATAAATACATAACTAGTGCCTTTTACAAAACTGAATAAGGGGGAATTATATTGTAAGCATGTGTACCCTTTATGGTGATGTATATACCAACAATTAACTTACGGTAGGTATGAATTAAGACAGGTATTAATGAAAGAACTTTAGATTACATGTTCTATTAAATTGATTTTTTTATGGGGAATTTTTGAGGTAAATGGGATGTTACAGGGCGATACCTAATTACTTCAATATTTAATATGAGTTGACGAAAGACTTAATTACTTCAATATTTAATATGAAGTTCACGAAAGATTTGTAAATATAATATTATTGATAGTATATGATGTGTAGTTCATTCTATTTTTACTTTAGAGTTAATATTAATATACTATATATATAATTATAAATTATAATTTTTCAATGTGAATATGATGTTGATATTTTAAAAAGTCTTAATAATAAAAATAATTCTATATATTATACAAAACAAGTGAAATTTAAAATTTTCTTATAATTAAAGCATTTTATTTGTCTGTTGTTGAAAAGCAATATAGATCTATATTAACTCCATATTTACTAAGAGTAGAGAGAAATCAAATCTTTTCCTCTTTTACACTATCAGATATAATGTTAGACGGTTGACGTTAGATCCCATTTCTTTAACTGTCAACTGAATCTTAATTTTTATAACGATTCAACTTGATAATATTCATTATAACCTATGAAAATATTGCGGATACTTAACCATTAAAAAAATTCATCCCTTCCAACCATTAAAGTTCTTCAACAATCCTCTCGACTCAACCCTTCTCTAGCTTCTAAAACTTCGGAAGGAAAACCTGATATGGAAGCATTATCTATGGGGGATTGAAAAAGATACGACTCTAGCAGGGTTTGCAGTTCACCGAGATGAGATCACTGACTGTGCGTGCTAGAGAAAGGATTTTTCGAGGAGTCCGAACAAAGAGTTTTTTATGAAATTAAGAGTGCTCACGTACTTGCACTAGTGACCTGGGGCAACAGGTAAGATACCTTGGACACAATGCAGAGATTTTGTCAGAAATTTCATGAATATAGAATATGCATTGACGAAATTAGTGTGTTTTGCACATCCCTATGAACTCCACTCTACTCTACAGATCGAAGACGACGTGAGGTGCCTGGGAATGATATTGATTAATGTAATGACACAGTATAATTGGGAATATTTTTCACCAATTTTTTTATTTTGTTCAGTATGATGTGGAGCAATATTTTCTTCTATCTTCTTCTGCTGACTATTCAGTCCGTTAATGAAGGTGAATTTTAATTATTTTCAGTTGTAGTATTAGGTCCACAGTTAGAATGAATTACTTTATTTCTAGTTATTAGTTTTGAGTTTTCAATAAAATACGTACGACTGAACGATGTTGGTGGATGTTTCTGTCTGGTAATTTTGTGATGGGAAACAAATGAGAAGCTGACTAAATGGATGATGATAAGTGATTCTAAACAAGTACATTCTCAGAATCACGGTTTATGGACCACTTGATAACTCTCTATTTCATTGGCAATGCTTGAAATATTGTGGGTGTCACATTGTTCTGAAATTTGGTGTGGCCCAAGCGTTTCTAAACAAGCACCTTCTCAGAATCACGGTGTATGGGTCACTTGGTAACACCCTATTTCATTAGTAATGCTTGAAATACTGTGGGTGTCACATTGACCTGAAATTTCTTATGGACCAAGCGATTCTAAATAGGTACCTTCATAGAATCATGGTTTTTGGATCACATGGTAACTACCTATTTCATTGGTAATGCTTGAAATACTGAAATATTGTGGGTGTCACATTGATCTGAAATTTGGTATGGCCCTAGGAAACTACAAAGTTGACTACTAAAAATCCTTGCTTATTATTAGGTAAGTATTCCAATCCTTCATTCGTGAGAATAATAGAAAAAGTATAGATGTATGAAAAAAAAGTAGTTTTGGTTTTGTCATGGTTTTATTAAGGTTTCATATATTTCATCATTTTTTTGGGAATTACTTTTAGAGGTTTTAATGAATTTTTATATATTTTATAATTGTTAGAAATTGTTTTTAGTCGGTTTAATCGATTTTTCATATATTTGAAAAAAAAATGTTTTGATTTTTATTATAATTATAATAATCTTTTAAATCATAAATATATTATGATCACGTATTTAGTAATGAACTCTTTTATAGATGCGTGGTGTTTATTTAAAAATTTGAAAATATATGAGTATGGGTTTATGCAAAAATTCAATGGATATTAGAAGATTCACATTATTTTATTTATATGAAAATAACTTTTACCTTTAAATTAATGTTGGCTTTGATGTTGTTGCATTCAAACACTATGCACAATAGTAGTTGAAAAAAAGAAACACAAAATAATGAAATTAGCAATTGCACCACATGTTACAAAGGAAACACACATTAAAGGAATAAGATTAACCATGGAAGAGATACCAATTGTTACATAGATACATCTAAGTCTTATGTGTTGTTACATAGAGACATCGTTGACTTTATCGATATGACACATTAATTTTAGATTTATAAAATATTTAGTTCAACATTTATGAATTTAAAAAAAAAAATTATTAATAATAACCAAACACATTTAAATAAAATGTATATTTTAGTAAAGATAATAATTATAGAAGTAATTGCATGTTTAATATCTTTTTTAATTGATTTTCCTATATATATATATATATTAATATATATATATATATAATATATATAGCTATTCAATTATCAACTCATATATGAATTTGTAATAGTAACTTGATTGCTAAGGATTATATGGTTTAATTTTTTCTTTTTTTTCATCATAAATTAGAGGTACAAATTTTCATAAGATAACAATTTCTAATTATTTAAGTTATATTCTACCATGTAAATAGGACAGTAGGAATGTGATTAATTTCTAAAATATTTTTAAGAAAGCAAATAAATTAAATTAATGAAATTTAAAATATGAAGTTTGAACCTTGAAGTACTTTACATTCGATAATTGAATCTTTACAAATATGAAATTTACAATAAATTGCTTATTTGAGATGTCTGCACACAATCCAATCTTCTATTTAAACAATGATATATACCACATTAAAGATATAAGCTTAACCATGGAATAAATCCAAGTTGTGTAAGTCATCTATGTTCTTACTCAAACTATTTCAGTAACTTTGTCAACATGACACTTATTAATGATAGATTGATGAAATATTTAGTTCAAGGCAACAATTACAAAAGTAACTATATGTTTATGTTTTGTTTAATTATTCAGGAAAAAGAAAAAATTAAAATATTAATGAACTATCAATTATCATATTGTATATGAATTTGTAACAGTAACTTCCATGTGAGGATTAAGTAGTTTAACTTTTGGTCCTTTTTCATCTCATTAGAAAAGTGTGATACTCTGTAATTTTCTCTACAAATGTGACGGCAAGTGTGTCCTGAATATATTTCTTGCTATCTGCATCGCTCCATATATGGAGGCCCTCCAATTCCAAACCGAGTGGTTGTGGAGTCCTCAAAACATCCACAAATTATATTAACCCATTATTGTGGCCATGCATGTGAGCAACGATCATTATGAAGAATTTTTATTATGATTTTCCCAAAATTTTGAAATGACAAGTTTGAATTGTCATTAAGAGTTTTCCAAATACTGAAATCATAGGTTTGAATGTGAAACTTTGGATGATGTTTAGGATAGGCATTTATCACCTTAATTTTTTTGGATAACTATCATAACTCCTCACTCTAACGTTTCTCTATAATGTCTAATCCTCTTTTATTTCCTGGTCTAAAGCCCTGCACAACATTAATTAGAGAGCTATTATTTTTTCCTAGCTATGTCCCTACTGCTCTATGCGTATAAGAAGCCATTGTTGGTTTCATATAGAACCATTTAGATTTGATAAGAAAAATGTGATACACTGTTATAATCTTCTCTACAAATATGGTTGCATATAGGGGCATTTCTATTTGATAAGAAAAGTGTTGCATATAGGAGCATTTAGAAATGATAAGAAAAGTGTGATACTCTGTTATAATTTTCTCTACAAATGATATGAGAAGTGTTTCCTGAATATAGTTTTCATGCTCAATATATTTTTTACTATCTGCACAAAGAACAAAAGTGACCAAGTTCATATCATAAATTCCTTTTAAGACACACAAGAATACAATGAAAAATTAGTAGTTTAAACAATACTTAATAGGTCAATAAACTAGAAAGAAAAAATCATGCTAAGTGAGTATGAAATCAAATGAACATAAAATGGTTAACAAAATCCATATAAAACTATCATCAATATGGAAGTAGGATTTGTAGAAAATCTAGGTTCATTAAAGTACAATCTCAAGAATTTTCATGTTGGAAATAAGAGTACCTAAAGAGAAGATAACATAGAACAACATATTCTCAAGAGAAACAAATACTCATGTATGAATGACAAAGAATTTGTCAATTCAGTATGAACTCCCATGACCTATCATTGGAAACAATGAGATGGAAATATATAAATCAAGAAAAGTTTATGCTTCCTTTTCAAGAAAGGAGAAGTTGATAATGAAGTGCCTCTGACGTTATGATCTATTGTCTATCAACAAGGTAAAAAAAAAAATAAAAGATGGAGATTTGGATAATTAATATATCACATTGAGTTTGGCCTCTAAACAAGTAGTTATATGCAAAATATTTTACAACTTTAAAAGATGAATATTAATAATAAACGAGGAAAAAAAACATTAGAACCTAAATATCTAAATGGTTTAATGTTTACATAGCTTGTTCAATTTTTCCTCTAAGAAAATTAGCAACTATGTCAAAAATGTTTTAGACTGAGTATTTACAACACAGACAAAGTAAGTTGAGATAGCCCTGACGATATTTTTGTACAAATTTTAGTATAAACTTTCCCTCCATCAAATAGGTACTCCATACCCATTTGAAGAAAGAGTCTACTCCAGTCTATAACATGATCCAAAATCATAGGATGTCAAAAGCTAAAATAAATGGTCTATGTAATTGGCACGTTCATGTTTTGACATTCTTAGTCAAAATGGATCATATTAGATACATGGTGGCGAAAGACTAGAAAATTTAAAATATATATTTGTTATGGCATTCGCATTGCCTACATAACGTCCAACTTTCCCATCCTATACAACAATTTCTAACAATAACCACTCAAGTTTCTCTCAAATTTATGAAACCCCCACCCATGTATTGTCTAGATAAATCCTCTATGTGGACAATGACAATCCCTGTAGCCCAATAATGGGTCTAGAAACCAAAGTGAAAGTCTACTAGAAACTTTCCTAAGTTGCAATTCAGAAGAGAGATGAAGAAGATGACCTACGTCGTTCTAATGCTATCTCGATCTCCTTTGTCGAAGACATTCAATCACTCACGTCACGGGCTCATTCCTTCTTCTCTCGGCATTTATGCACTTGCACAAGAGATCAAGACGCAACAATGAATGTAAATACAAAGAGCATATTCAAAAGCAACGTACTTAACAGATCAAGGAATGTTAAGCTAAATGATACATGAGCATACACATTTAGGGAAAATGAACTAGTAGTTCTATATTAATAGAAAATAAGGGGAAGCATACAACCAAGCCTTGATGTTTATAGGCTCTCGTTGAATGAATATCCAAGTCCAAGATAAGATCTCCAATCGCTCCTTATCCAAGCCAAATGAGTAATTTATAGGCACAATCTTAGCATAAGGGTGCAAATAAGCATAGGCCAACCAGATCAACCATTTGGGAATCGGAGAGGATGAATATATAGGCTGGGAAAGGAAGTTAGGATATCTCAAAATATAGGAGTATGCCCTTATCTGAAGGACGTAGCTCATAGGGATAATACCAAGAGCCCAAGTTGGGAGAATTTGACCTCATCTATGCCAAACAACCTCTAGCTCGCTGCTCTGGAAGCTTCTAGATCACGAAGCTTCTTATCCTCTTTCGGAAAATTGCCTTTTTGGGATCATCGTGGGTATACCAGTGAATAGAGAAATGCCATTGTGGGTCAAGTACAATGCAACAGGAGACCATCACTTTTTTAGGTCTCATAAGACCAATGATTCTCAAATTAGGGTTTTATAGCTATTTCCTTCAATGGAAGGTTGAGTTGTTTTCCAATCAATGTCTTAGGGAGGATCTAAGCTGCATATATGAATGAGCACACTACATAATGGTCCTTTTTTGGGCACTTCAAAGTATGTCACAGGGAAGTGCAGGACGTGTGACAAAATATTATGTAACAGATGCCCCATAAAGCATGAAGGAAAAACAGAGAGTGATGGCTTAGATAATTTACGAGATTTTGCAAGGACAAGGACAATCACTGTGAGAAGAACTACAAATAAAGGATGCATATACATATACATATTTGATATCATGAATTCATGGTATGGATGCAGCTATCCGGATGATAAGGACTATATAAAAAGACCCATGGTACGAGTGCAACCATCCAAATGAGAAGGATCATCTATGCATCTAAGATCCAGGGTATGGACACAACCATCTGATATGAAATGATCATCATAAATGTAAAGTCCCATGGTATGGGCACAACCATCCGTATAGCAGAAACGTCTGTACAATCATGAATAACATATAAATCCATGCAAATTGAATCATATCATACAAGACTTAGGGTTTTGCACTCCATTTCGACCCAATCAAAGTACAAATTCTAGCATGGGAATAAACGCGTTGAAGTCGAACACACCAGAAAACCACCTGATTACCGATCAATGATGTGGACCATTAATAGGTATGAGAGAAACCACCAATAATGACAATGGCTCTCAAGGTACGAGGGTACAATCTGTGAATGTGATGACAAATCTGAAGCCAAACAATCATGGAATCATCTGATCGAAGGCCAGTGATAGATACCTATCGTCGAATGTGAAGAACTTTCCATTAAGGCATGAAAGCTCTAAGGTACTGAAAGGGATTTCCTAAGTCATCTCCCTTGATAATGAGCTGAAGTCAACATGAAGTGACCTGTTGAAGGAGGGTCATAATGATTCCCTCTTCATCATCATGAAACAAGGAATAAAGCTGAATAAATAAGTATGATCTAGGACTATAGTGAAGGGTTTGATAATGTATAGGTAATAGACTATGGATAGGACTTCTCTTGAACATATTGGTGACATGACTCTGGAGTGTGGCAGCATTTTATTCAACATAGGACCATGGGTCATAATGATGAAGTGGAATGAGAGGTAAAATGGATCACCCAAACTAAGAAATACAAGTGACTGAGCGAGGATATCCCAAACCCGACATGAGACGCAAATGAGTATCATGTTCAAGAGTGACATGCTACCTATACAAGATATGCTTCACTTTCATTTTT
>APFE031344144.1:2928-31801 GCA_000404065.3 Pinus taeda | reverse complement strand
TTTTACAGCAACAAGGCTAGAGTAGTTCTGGTACAATAAACTGTTTTATGAACGGGAACTGGAGCTTAGTATTTAATTACTTAGTTCAAAAAAGTAATTTTGATACAAGATATGCAGTTCTTGAATGACTGTTTAGTGCAAAAATGGGAATTCTTCTCAAGCTTATAGCTCGGAAAACAAAAATTCATGCTTCTAGTTCTTCTTAAGCAGTACGCTACAGAGCGTAAAATAAGTCAATCTGTATGCACATACAATGAACAATTCAAACTGTTTTCTGCCATAATTGTTGTTGATAGGCTGGCCATCTTGTAGTACAAGCACATATTAGTATACATGTAATATAGTTGTCAACCCGTACTGTTGGAAAAGACTGAGACTGTATTCCCTTTCGCTCCAGGCTTTGAAGAATACTTGAGCTGGGAAAAGCACTTGGGACTGGGCCTGTTGTAAGTTGTAGTCTGCGACACGAGCTTAAGATACAAGGCCCCTTTAGCAAGGAACTGGAGCTTAGTATTTACTTAGTTCTTGAATGACTACTTAGTTCAAAAAAGTAATTTTGATACAAGATATGCAGTTCTTGAATGTTTGTTTAGTGCAAAAACGGGAATTCTTCTCAAGCTTATAGCTCGGAGAACAAAATTTCATATTTCTAGTTCTTCTCAAGCAGTACATTACAGAAATCTGTACGCACAATTAAAGGAAACTGTTGTGTATAGTCCCTCTGGTACAATAAATAGTTCAAACTATTTTCTGCCATACTCCAGTGATTAGGATATCTGCAAACAAAGAACGAAAAAGAGCACCATGAACAATAACCATGAACAATATTCAAAACAGCACAAACGTGAAAGAATCTAATAGTATAGTATGCTCCTTCTTGTATGCCCAGCTTATAGTACAAGTACAGCTGAGTATACATGTAATATAGCTGTCAACCCGTACTGCTGGAAAAGACTGAGACTGTAGCCCCTCTCGCTCCAGGATCTCAATAATAATTGAGCTAGGGAAAGCACCTGGGACTGGGCCCGTTGTAAGCTGTAGTCTGCGACACGAGCTTAAGATACAAGGCCCCTTGAGCAAGGAACCAAATCACTTTTTACCAGCTCTCAAGAAAAGTTGAAGCAGGGTTGTCAAGGTCTGCAGCTGCTACTCGTGTTGATAACTCCGATGATTAAGATATCTGTAAACAAAGAACGAAAGAAGAGCACTGTGAACAATATTCAAAATAGTACAAATGTGAAAGAATCTAAGAGCTGGATGGTATAAGGATGTAGGGAGTTTCTTGTATAGCCAGCTTGTAGTACAAGCATAATGGTATTCTCTTGTATTAATGGATGGCATATTTAACTTTTGAAATAGAAATATAGTGATTGAAAACTGACATGAGCATGATACATAAACTGGCTTGCATAAATTTAAAACTTGCCTGTAACTCAAGAATGTGCATTGTAACTCATATTGCTATGCTCCTATTGTTAGTGGTTGTTTCTTGCTTTCTTTTTTCATTGTGCTTCTACTTTTACGATGTCCATAATCAAAAGAGTCATGAGGACAAGTGCTAAGAGAAACAATGCTAACAGTTCAGTAAGTTTTCTTATGCTAATGGATTCCATGTTATGTGAAGCAGAGAGATGTATGTCAATATGTAGGTGCTGAAGTAATTTATAAAAGAGTTCAGGATGTTTGCAAGCTGGTTTTAAGTGTGAATGGCACTGGGTTTTTGAGAATATTTTAGTAGAAGCAAGACGTAATCATTTGAAAATTTGAAAGACAGTGGGTAAACATAGAAATGTGTTGTACAATAAAATAGGGAAGGCCATGCAAGATTGCAACACTTGAATGCGGGATAGATTTCTGACAGGTGCAGAAATAAATACATAAATACATATATGGCCTGATTTGAAATGTAGTTGAAATAATTCAAGATCAGATTGCAGAGGATATTATCCAATATGAATATGAAGGGAATTTATTGGAGATGAAAGCTCCAACTAACAAACGAGGTTGGCTTGGGACTTCCACTGTCCAATCAGTGAGTCAAGCGTGTTTGCGCTTTCAAAGAAAAGGAGATCCTGTCTGTCCAATGGGCAAAGGGTAGAAACCCAGGTCTCTTTGAATGTCTTTCCGAGAATCGAATATTGTCTTGATTACCAAATCGGATGTTATAGAGTCGGATGTTACAGAGTTGTTTCAATCTCGAGCTAGGAAGCTAATAATAGATCACTGCTAGCTGACTTGGTAGAAGTCTTTATGTTCGATGGACAAGCCACCAAAGGAGGCGAGCCGCTGTGATGGACTTAGTTGTGCATTTAATTAATTGTAGGTTAAGGTGAATTTATGGACAGACTTGAAGTGAACAGGCATAGTCTGGCTGCCATAACCACTGTATAGTCTATGTATCCATGTGTCATTTAACCTTCAGAATTCATGAGGATTCTATGAACATATCGCAGATAGTATATTTACATACATTCTGTTGATCCAACCAGTAACACCTAATCCAAATGCACGAGTAGGATCTAAGTAAGCAACATACCTTCCAGCAACTGCTTTGGTCGTTTCTGTTGTAGCCTTTGCTTGCCTTGATGCTGATGCCTACCTATAGCTTTCCCCATGCCTTGATAGGGTGGTATCGCTCTCTAAATGCTGGGTCTGGAGCCCTATACCATGAATACACGTAGTAAGTCGGGAATGTTATGACCCCTTACTAACACACAAGGCCAGCAAAAAAAGCACAATTGACAACTCAGACTTTGGAGACAACAATGATATAATGTGATAATCAAAGTCGCATGGAAGTCTATAAAGATCTATTATTTCACAATCATATTTTTATATTCTTATGGTCAGCCAATTAGCTGACTAGAGGCGTTATGTTATATTTGTACATTTGAAAAAGGCATTATCAGTATTTTCTTGACGAATTTGGAATATGAGATTACAAAGTTGCATGAACTCTAATTTTTTCGCATGTTACTTTTTTCTCTTTTCATGGCATGGAATGATATCTCTGATCAGCACCTTTTAGGTTCTCTTTTTATTGAAAATTTTTTTTGTTAATAGCAAACAAGTAAGCAGTTATTTCAGGACTTTTTACAAGAAAACAACATCTGCCACCATCTGACATAGCCAGAGGCCAAACTTGGTTAATTTGATACCAAAGTGCACCACAAAACATAAGAAGTTCCAAATTGTCTAAGTAATATGTATGGGGTTTTGCATAAATAGAAATCTATTACAACTAATGATGTCAAATGCCATCTGATCATCATAACATGAAATCAAAGTATGGGCATGCACCATAAATAACTAGAGACATGACCACTAAACATTCGATCACCGTTCATCATGAGCCAGTGTAAGCTGCATTGATACGAGGAAATGAAAATGCGCTGCAAATGTGATCCCTTAAAGATTAGGAAATGGGGAAATGCGTTGTGCTGGCCATCATAACTTGGAATTGAAGTATAGGCATGCACCATAAATAATCAAGGGACATGAGCATACCATGAATAATTTCAAGATCAGCACAAATGTATAGATCGATAGACCATTGCTTGTTACCTTGCTAGACTTGTAAAGTGAGCTAGGATTTGAAGAAAGAACAAAAGAATAAGGCCTGTAACAAATACTCCGACACTTGACTTGTAAATGCATCCTACAGAAGTAATTAATCATGTGATTGAATATTTCTTCAGAGACAAAAAAAACCATTGCCAAGATATACAGAGACTGAAACCCTGCAGACGCTAAAATATATCAAAAGTGTTGGGCATCATAACTTGGAATCAAAGTATAGGCATGCACCATAAATAATTAGTGGACATGACCTCTGAACGTTTGATCAAAACATAAAAGACATTGGACAAATAATACATATTGCATGCATTAACCTGCATTCCTGAGAGCAAGCCCTCATATTAAAGATACGACTAACAGGAAAACAGTTGCATATAGTCAAACAGTGAAGCAAGCAATAAAACATTGACCCCAGTTCAATCCAGAGCTACGCGACCTGTGAACTCAGGCTGGCATTGGGGATAAGGAAGGCTGGCATGCTAACATTTTCATTGAGGCTCAGGATGCTTTTGCTTGTGATTTCTAAAAACTCCACAGACGTGATGCTGTCATTAGTCTTTCTCTTAGTGCCCCTAACTGACGGGAGCACCATAAAGAAGGAGGTAAGGTAATGAACAGAATCTGGCCTGGGAAGTGGCTGGAGACTGTGGGTATGAAGCCTTAGGGCCTCCTGTCTGCACTCACAGTTATAGAGTTGCATTCTACAATAGATCCCCAGTCAAGATAAGATAGGACCCTATATCCTGGTGATTTAACTTTTTTCCTTTCATGTATTTAGTCTTGCAAAGCATAAAGAACTACACAGATACTAATATGTGTTAGATTTTACCTATTGCTCAGGCACTCAAGTTACAAAATACTTGACAGTGATCTAAGTGGTAAAGCTCAGGGTTATTTCGACCCTTATGTTCAAAGCTCTATGCACACCTTCATGCTTCAAAAGGTGGGAACTAAGCCCTCGATTGAAGGTGGCCTGGGAAGTGGCTGGAGACTGTGGGTATGAAGCCTTAGGGCCTCCTGTCTGTGCTCACAGTTATACAGTTGCATTCTACAATAGATCCCCAGTCAAGATAAGATAGGCCCCTATATCCTGGTGATTTAACTTTTTTCCTTTCATGTATTTAGTCTTGCAAAGCATAAAGAACTACACAGATACTAATATGTGTTAGATTTTACCTATTGCTCAGGCACTCAAGTTACAAAATACTTGACAGTGATCTAAGTGGTAAAGCTCAGGGTTATTTCGACCCTTATGTTCAGAGCTCTATGCACACCTTCATTCTTCAAAAGGTGGGAACTAAACCCTCGATTGAAGGGCATCTCTTTGATAATTCGACCACTAGAATTGTATTGAATGTATGTGACAAATCTGAAACAAAACATGTGTTGAAGCTGCCTAAAGTTTCTCCTTGGAAGTGCATTCAGTCTCCACTGTAAGTTAAAGAAAATATGATAACAAGACCGAACCATAGATATTGCAAGGAACGATAGTACACATGAAACTTCAGAGACCTATCTGAGGGTGTTGTGAGTCCGTGACGAGCTTGATTAGGCGTTGAGGCCTCAACTAAGATAAAACTTGGGCTCTTCTTTTGAAACAACCTGAGCTTATTTAGCCTATTTCGGTGGGATGTCTATACAATTGAGCTGATGTAATAATTTCATGATCAACACAAATGTACAGATCGATAGACCCTTGCTTGTTACCATTATAAGTAAAAAGCCTTATTGCATGCAAGCCACGTGTAGACGTGTCGCAGGCGTCATAGCTAAATATTTGCAGATTGTGCCTATCTCAGGTGTCCCATCTACCACTACGGTAGGCTGAAGCATGATGATCCACGCCATTTCCCCCCTGCACACGACACTACCTCCTGCCTCCACATTTTCATTTGCATGTAAGCTATTATATTATTCTGTGTATTCCTCTTGTAAAGATTGGGTTCAGAGCTAAAATTCTCTTTTCTGAGGTCCTAATGCGCATTTCGTATTACAGTTACATGCTCAATTTCGGAAGGATTCACAAGGTTTTCGAAAGTACCAGAAAAGGATCATGCACAGAGGGAGTATTGTAATGTATCACAATGCCTTTGTATAAAGAAACAACTGTCTGGTGAATCCTTCCTTGAGCTGGAAAGCTCTATGTAGATTCATTCCAGTGGAGTCAGTAGATCCAGCGTAAGCAGTAGAGACGGAGACATGGTAATAGCCAACAACACCTTGCCAAAATTTCTCCTGAAGCAGATGTCAAAGGTTCTCAATTCTAGTGAAGGGCAGCGAGGAGTTGAGGATTCTAAAAATTGCAGGAGGCTGAATTTTCTGTTGCTCTGGTCAGCCTATTCTTGAACCTGTGTAACAACAGATACTTTATAGATGATGACTCAGGCAGTTGAAGGCAGTGGGGGCTTAGAGCTCCTGTGGTCAGCCTATTTTTGAACATGTGTAACAACAGATACTTTATAGACGCTGATTCAGACAGTTGAAGGTAGCGGGGGCTCACAGCTCCTGTGGAAGTGATTTATCAGCACATAGAAGTAATTTGTCAAATTATCGCCCTGTATCCTCCCATCCATGCCATCAATTTTGATCATCCTCACTTCATTGCAACATCACCCACTCTTCCTCGCATTACCCTTTTTTTATTTTACTCACTCTTTAGTGATACAAGGAAATCTCTTTAAAAAAATAATACATTTTATACTTGAATGCTACAAACAATGCATCATACCACATCAAGGCAGCGGTGGAAGTATATTCAAAACATGCGATAAGAGGTTATAAAATAGTGTGTTGCAATAATATCATGCAAAGGCAGCATGTCATAAACAATACAATACACTGCGGGATATGACAATACACTGCAAACCAATATAATGCGATACTATATAATACAAGAACTGTGTTGAAGGGATATAAATGTTGCAATGAAACCATAGTAAAACACTACAAATGAGGTGACATATCAATGCATATGAATGTTGTATTAACGCTATGGTAAATAGCATATATTGATTGCCTACGACAAGGTTATTCAAGTGAGGTTAAATAACCTTATTTAAAATTTTATTTTTATTAATATAAATTCATTATTGCTCTTCCAGGTATCATGCACATTAGTGGAGACATGTTTGAAAGCATGCCCTCTAGAGATGCGATTCTCATGAAGGTTAGATGTATACCATTATAAGTAAAAACCCTGATTGCATGCAAGCCATGTGTACATGTGTCGCAGGCGTCATAGCTAAATATTTGCAGATTGTGCCTATCTCGGGTGTCCCATCTGCCACTACGATAGGCTGAAGCTTGATGACCCATGCCATTTCCCCCATGCACATGACACTACCTCGTGCCTCCATATTTTTATTTGCATGTAAGCTGTTATATTATTCTGTGTGTTCCTCTTGTAAATATTGGGTTCAGAGCTAAAATTCTCTTTTTTGAGGTCCCAATGCGCATTTCGTATTACAGTTACACACTCAGCAAAGATGGAGACATGGTAATAGCCAACAACACCCTGCCGAAATTTCTCCTGAAGCAGATGTCAAAGGTTCTCAATTCTAGTGAAGGGCAGCGAGGAGTTAAGGATTCTGCAGATTGCAGGAGGTTGAATTTTTTGTTGCTGTGGTTAGCCTATTCTTGAACCTGTGTAACAACAAATACTTTATAGACGCTCATTCAGACAGTTGAAGGCAGCGGGGGCTCAGAGCTCCTGTGGAAGTGATTTATCAGAACGGAGAAGTAATTAGTCAAATTATCACCCTGTATCGTCACATCCACGCCATCAATTTTGATCGTCCTCACGTCATTGCAACAACACCCACTCTTCCTCGTAGTACCTTTTATTTATTTTACTCACTCTTCGTGGTACAATGAAATCTCTTTAAAAAAATAATTAAACAAATAGAATACCACTATAAGGTCAAATAACCTTATTTAAAATTTTAGTTTTATTAATATAAATTCATTATTGCTCTTCTAGGTATCACGCACATTAGTGGAGACATGTTTGAAAGCGTGCCCTCTGGAGATGCGATTCTCATGGAGGTTAGATGTATACCATTATAAGTAAAAACCCTTATTTCATGCAAGCCATGTGTACACGTGTCACAGGCGTCATAGCTAAATATTTGCAGATTGTGCGTATCTCGGGTGTCCCATCTGCCACTACAGTAGGATGAAGCATGATGACCCACGCCATTTCCCCCCTGCACATGACACTACCTCCTACCTTCACATTTTGATTTGCATGTAAGCTATTATATTATTCTGTGTGTTCCTCTTGTAAAGATTGGGTTCAGAGCTAAAATTCTCTTTTCTGAGGTCCTAATGCGCATTTCATATTACAATTGAACGCTCAATTTTGGAAGGATTCACAAGGTTTTTGAAAGTACCAGAAAAGGATCATGCACAAAGGGAGTATTGTAATGTATCACAGTGCCTTTGTATGAAGAAAAAATTGTCTGGTGAAACGAATGAGCGTTATGAGGTATGAGGAATGTGTCGTGACTCTGTTTCGCAGGTGTATACCAAACAGTCTGGCTTGTAAATTTTATGTGGATCTGCGGTGTTCCCTCTGATATATGAAACATATACATTAATATGTTTATGAGTGTAGGAACAACCCCACTTGAACAGGAGCAAACATATTGTTTCAAAGCCACCTGCAGCAGCAGACATACAGATTGTTTCAAAGCCACCTGCAGCAGCAAACAGACAGATTGTTTCAAAGCCACCTTCAGCAGCAAACATACAGATTGTTTCAAAGCCACCTGCAGTAGAAAACAGATAGATTGTTTCAAAGCCACCTGCAGCAGCATATAGACAGATTTTTTCAAAGCCACCTACAGCAACAAAAGGTAAATAGATACCTTGAAACTTACAATATTAATAAGTGCTAGATTAGGTTAGGCCAGATTTCGCTGGGGTGTTGGCTGAGAAGTATTCATGCAAATTGGTAGGTCTTGCAATGGCAACACCCAACTAGAATGCATTATTAATCAACAACAACAATAGGAGGCCCTTAGTAGAGATTGGCAATCTAGTGGGAGCTTTGAA
Organism: Pinus taeda; assembly: GCA_000404065.3. Classification (NCBI taxonomy): domain Eukaryota; kingdom Viridiplantae; phylum Streptophyta; class Pinopsida; order Pinales; family Pinaceae; genus Pinus; species Pinus taeda. The sequence continues at coordinate 23,167 of APFE031344144.1, read as the reverse complement.
CGCCTAATGCATTATCAGCAAAAATGGTGCCAGGAAGTATGTGTTTTGATGTTATGAACTTGTTTATTACTTATATGAGGTCATATATAATAAATAAATCCCTTGTAACAATAGGAGGGCCTTCGGAGACATTTCCAATCTCGTGGAAGATCTGGACGCTAAATGCATTATTAGAAAATTTTGGGTTAGAAAGTATGTTGTTTGATGTTATTAACTTATTTCTTCTGTTGGGTTCTTGTTTTGGGGATTTTGCTCTGTTTGGTGCTCTCTACCATAAACATCCTATCCTAAACTTGTGGACTGCCGACTGTTTCAGGAGGCCTAGAACAAACTTTCGGGTCAATGCTAACAAGGGAGCCAGTTCTAGCACTCAAGTAAGTTTAATAAGAGATAGTTAAGCAACCTGAAAGATTGTTTTCTAGTAGTAATGTGAAACAGAGCCGAGGGTTTTCTAAATGACAACCTTCAGTGGAATTGAAATAGCAACCTCTGTGGTGATCGACTTTTTTTTTCTTGCTCTTCGTCCCTAGTATTCTATTTTTGAGAACGTCTAGTTTCTTGTTTTTCTTTCTATTTCAAGGGATCTCATTCAATTATCTATTTTCTGTGAGCCCAAGCAGGGGATCTCACTCTTTTAATCTTTTCATTTTGATTCCAGCAATTCTAGGAACAAGGTATTATTGTCAGGGGAGAACATAAAGCATGGGGCGGGATAGTCTGGGCAAACAAACAGAGCTGTGCTATTAAAATTAATGCTCAACATGCCATTGCTACTCAGAGGGGTACTGCCATTTCAAGCCAGCTGAAAGCAAGGAAACAAACAGTACGAACAGTGATTGCAACACTAACAGCTCGAAGCGAGGTCTGTCTTATTGCTTTAAGTTCTATTAATTCACTCATACAATTTTTTTGGTTAGCACTGGTTTGTATCTAAATAGCGTATCCATATCCACTCCCAATTACTAGAGGGTTTTATGTACTCAAGATGTCTTTGTGTTTATTTATTATGTAAATGGGATGAATTAATTAATAAATTTGATAAGGGCATGTCGCTAGATTTATCAGAGATTCTCGAAAGGAGAAACAAATTGAATTCAAACATTGCATATTTACTTCTTTATTATACAAACGTAGAAATATAATCCTATTAAATTATACCGTTCTGAAGAGAGGATAATTTAGCATCTGTTATGTACAATACAGAGAGGAAATACAGAGCTCGATACATCTAGAAAATAGACGAGTATATGAATTATTTAATGAATTGCTAAAGAGTAAATTGGACTTGCTTGCCTTTCAAAGACAAAGAAGACTGGAAACTAATCTCGCATGGTATTGACTAAATAAACGATATTGTCATAAATAATCGAATAGCAGAGGTAAGTCAAGTTTCAGATGCTGCCTCTTTAATTCCACCTGGATAGATGCCATGGGAATAAATGAAAGTAACAAAATAGGATTCTTTACATCTTTTTAGTTGCTTTTCACAGCATTAAGAAGTAACAGATCATACCGACTTTCTACTCCAGATTTGTTGCTGTTAAAACACAGAAGACACTATCATTATTCAAACTGCATGATACATTGAAATTGACTGAAAATAAAGTGCTCTACTGGTTTATTATTGCAGATGGTGTTTTTATTATTGCAGATGGTGTTTTCAGCCTCATATTGTCCCGTAATATTGTTCCATTACTTTGAAAATATTAACTAAGATAAAATTACAGTGGTTGTGTGAAGATGCCATTACCACAATGCAATGTAAATTCAAAGTGACAAATAATCGAATGAAACACTAATTTAATTTATTTCAAATTATCTGGCATTTTTTGGGCTTCGTTTAATACAACGCAAATTAAAAAATGGTGTTGAGTCCATTGCGAGCATGAAATGAATCTGGAGAATCCATTCACCAAAAATTAGTATTTCCATACCTTGACTGGAAGAGATATATTACCATTGAAGGCTCTGGTAAGAGAACACAACTTTTAGAAATCCTGAGATTGCTGCACTTCTTCCAACTTAAGGAACCTCCCCCAACTCTCTCGAGACACCAACGACTTGTTCGGTTGAAAATGAGTCCTCCACGAAATTGGAAATCCATTCTAGCTCTGCCAGATCATCTCACTGTTACATAAAGAACAAAAATCCATCTCATTGAACATATCATCATCCATGAAAATATATTCCCAAAACATAAAACCCTCTCATTTGGTGATTTATAAGCAATTAGATATAAAATGCACTCAAGCCCATGAACTATTCTTTGTCCAATTCGTGCCCAACTTATGAACATGGTTCACAATGTGTAACAGACCTTAAACATAAGAAACCCATTCCAAATTCCCCAAAAAGAGAACTGAATTGACAAGTTTGAGTAAACCTTAAACATAAAAAACCCATTCTAGTCCTTAGACTGGTCATTGAGTTCTCCATAATACTTGTGATCATGAGATATCAATTGATGTAGTGCATCCCTCCTAGATCTATAGTAACGTACACAAGTAACAGGGTCGTTTCTTATTAACGAGCTAGGTTCATTTTCATCAAGTTCATTTGTCTTTGGCTTTCTAGTATTCTGTTTTATGTATCTCAATGCATCCATTAAAGGATCCCAAAGATGCTCGGCACTGCTAAAGGAAGCAAAGAAAGTGGGAGGCCCTAGTTTTCGAATCATTGCATAGAGTTTGTTCCGTATTTGCTGGTGGTAGTCAGGCGAGGTACGAATTGTTTTTAGATCCACATACCCAATGTCAGAATTTAAAATACAATCTAGGTTTGGTTTTGACTTAACGTCTCTTGCAACTAGTTTTCTACCTTTCAATTGCCCTTTTCTAATTCTAATCCACATTGTATTCAAGATTTGATTTATGATAATGCGAGTTGCTTTATAAAACAAGTTTGTTGTATGATAAGCAAAATCATGGTTTTTATGCAGCACTTCCCAGTGAAAAATCTTTTGATATGTAAAGTTTTTGGAGATCTCAACTGGGCATTTGTTTCCATAGAAAAGCGACGGAAAACTCATTTCTTCTGAGTACTTATCTCTGAAGATTCCTAATGGCATGTATCTGGTAGCATGTGCAATGTTAATTTGTCTGTTTACAAGGTCATAGCCAGTGTGTGCATCAATGAATCCATGCACCAATGTTTTTTCGTTGGTTCATCATCTCCTTGGTTATCGTCTTCACTATCATCAATGTCACTTGAACTTTGATATGCCTCTTGGTTTTGTAGGAATGCCTCTTTCCAATTGTCATCTATGGTAGCGTTCTCGAGCTTGTAAAGCATTATTTTGCATAATTGTTTTAATTCTTTCATCACTTTGTGAATGTTAATTCGACCAAATGCATATGCACTTTTGAATCTTAAACTCTTTTTGAGAACAACGACAATCGTGTCAGTGTCTTTTATAGTTTGGGGCAATGCAGATTGAATTCTAGAAATATTTGTGGGGACATTGATGACTCCTCCAGTTAAGCCTAGTTGTGGATTCTGATGTCGATGGTCGATTTCTTTTATTTGCAAGAAGGGCAATCTTAACGCAACTAGCCTTTCTTCCAGTTCATTGAGTTGTGTGAGTGTTCTAGTGGCATTGTTTCTTCTTATTTTTATAGGAACTGCATATTTAGCAATTGTTCCATGTTCAATTGCTTTTTTGCAGTGTTTACAAATGTAGCCATCTTCAACACGAGATTTAACATCCTCGAAACTAGTTGATAGTTTCCTAATCTTATTTTTTCTTGTTTGATTTCCTTGCTCCAACAAGCAAATGTCTCTTTTGAAAAAGGTTCTTTCACATGATGAACAATTGAAAATAGGTGTCACTTATTTGTCTTTGATATATATTCATCGAACTTCGATAATTCTGTTAATTTGTTTGTTGATCTTGACTGAACCGATAGGCTAGATTTTCCTGATTTCTTTGATTGTGCTGAAAGCTCCTCTGATCTTGTTACAAATGGATTGTAGTCCACGTGTTCTATGACTATTTCTTGTTTCATTGTTGCTGTGTTGAATGCGAGTCTTATCTTCTGTGTTTTCAATTTTTCCCATATAATGCCTTTAAACAAACGCAAAGATAAACGTTTCCTCTGTTTGCCTAATGGACAAGAATTTACAGTTTCTATTTGCGCGTTGGGCCTAATATGTTTTTCCAAGTTTCTAAGTGGTTGAAACCTCAGTGTCTCACTAACATCTTATGTGTTTTCTAGAACTTTTGTCTGTTTGCCTAATGTACGAGAAGTTACCATTTCTGTTTGTGCGTTGTTTCTAATATGTTTTTTCAAGTTTCTAAGTGATTGAAATCTCAGTGTCTCACTAACATCTGCTCTGTTTTCTAGAACTTTTGTCTGTTTGCCTAATGGACGAGAAGTTACCATTTCTGTTTGTGCATTGGTTCTAATATGTTTTTCTAAGTTTCTCAGAGATCAGAATCTCAGTGTCCCACTGACATCTTCTGTGTTCTATAGAACTACCTGTTGTTTCATTGTAATTTTGTTATATTGAATGCCTATTTTTTGCCTTTTCGCATTTTTCCGAGCAATGTCCTTAAGCAAATGCAAAGATAAACCTCTCTTGTGCTTGTTTAAATGACAAGATGGTTTTAATTTAGTTTGATCAAATTGACATTTTGTTTCAGATTGTATTTCACTGTTGTACTTTGGAGAATGCGATGAATGAAACATTACAACCTCCTTTGTATTTGATGCGGTTGCTAGATCAGATGTTCTAGCGTTGGCTAAAGATGTCTTTATTTCAATTGTATCTTCTCTACTTGGAAGAAGACATGTTTCCATGTTATCTTGTTTACTGCATAAGTTCATTTGTTCATATGTGTTGCTTGTTTCTTGTTGGAAGCTAGAATGCATTGTTGATTACTTATGAATGAGAGGTTCGAAGTGCCCATTCAAAGGATCCTCGTCGTGGAATAATATGTCATAAGTATCTGTTTTAAGACTCCAATTGAAGTGGAAATAATGTCTCATCTGTGTTTTGGACCAAAACCTAATTGGATTTTTCAGCCAATTTGAGAGCCAATGGATACAGAAAATATCTCCCCATAAACCTCTGGATCCTAGGGATATATTGTTTGAGGCAAATCTGGCCATTTTGTCTAAATAGATTTCTTGGTTGCTAATGTTATGCATTTCTTTAAATGACTCTTCATGTAGTTAATGTTCGTAAGAAAAAATTGCCTCTCTATCTTGTTTTTCAAGACAGTCTCTAAAATACTCTATTGTTCCTTTCCTTAGCTCTACTGATGTGTATTGAAAATCTAGCAAAAGTTCTAAACTATCGAATAAACAGTCTCCAATTAGATATGCGAAATTGTTCACACGAAATAAGTGATTCTTTTGCAAGAGTAATTGCAACTTGTGCTCCTCAGACATAGTAGACATGTTTCTAAGTGCCTGAAATCTCAGTGTCTGACTAACATCTTCTTGTTGTTTCATTGTAATTTTGTTATAGTCAATGCCTATTTTTTGTCTTTTCAAATCCTTCTGAAATGTCCTTAAGCACATGCAAAGATACACTTCTCTTGTGCTTGTTTAAGTGACAAGATGGTTTTAATTTAGTTTCAAAAGATTGACATTTTGTTTCAAGTTGTGCTTTAGTATTGTTCTTTGAGGAATGCACTGAATGAAACATTACAGCATCTTGTTCATATGAGACATTGGTTTGTTGTTGGAAGGTACAATCAATTGTAGGCTGCCTATGAACCAAAGGTTCGAAGTGCCCATTCAGAGGGTCCTTGTCATGGAATAATATGTCATGAGTACTTGCCGTAAGACTTGAATTGAAGTGGAAATGAATCCTCATCTTTGTTTTGGACCAAAATCTAATTGGAATTTTCAACCAATTTGAGAGCCAATGGATACAAAAAATATCTCCCCATAGACCTCTAGATCCTAAGGGTATATTTTTTGAGGCAGATCTAGCCATTTTTTCTAAATAGATTTCACGGTTGCTAATGTTATGCATTTCTTGAAGTGACACTTCATGCAGTTCATGTTCATAAGACAAAAATGCTTCTCTATCTTTTTTTCGAGACAGCGTCTAAAATACTCTATTGCTCCTCTTCTTAGCTCTACTAATGTGTATCGGAAATCTAGCAAAAGTTCTAAATTATCGAATAAACAGTCTCCAATTAGATATGAGAAATTGTCCACATGACATAAGTGATGATTTTGCAAGACTAATTGCAATTTGTGTTCCTGAGACATAGGATACATGATGATGACTAAATGTTCGATGCAATATTATGTTTAGTCATGCAATGCAATTATAGGTCACAAAGCAAGTTGAACAATGCAAATGCATACAGAACAGAGAATCATTGTTTGTACCTTTGGAACTGCAAATGTCTACTGAACTTCTCAAACTTTCTATGTCGGATAAGATCCAATGCAGGGTTTTGATATCAGAGTTCAAAATGCCACTGCCAAAGACCAAAAAGAACCTGTTGTACGTTAGGACCAGTGATTGTAATTGTATATCTTTCTACTCAGCAGTCAAATACAATGTAAAATTAATAAGTGAGATGAAGAAATACAACTTAGTTGATGCTTTTGCAAGACTAATTGCAATTTGTGTTCCTCATACATAAGATACATGATGATGACTAAATGTTCGATGCAATATTATGTTTAGTCATGCAATGCAATTACAGGTCACAAAGAAAGTTGAACAATGCAAATGCATATGGAACAGAGAATCATTGTGTGTACCTTTGGGACTGCAAAGGTCTACTGAACTGCTCAGACTGTTTATGTCGGATAAGATCCAATGCAGAGTTTTGATATCAAAGCTCAAAATGCCACTGCCAAAGACCAAAAAGAACCTGTTGTACGTTAGGACCAGTGATTGTAAATGTATATCATTCCATTGACTAGTCAAATACAACTTAAAATTAATAAGTGAGATGAAGAAATACAACTTAGTTTTAAAACGAAATGAGAAAGCAAATTTATTGTATGAATATCTAGTTCTTGAATGACTAATCAGAGAAGAAAGCCACGTAGTTCTCAAAGCTTATTGTTCAAAATTTTGCAGTTATCAATTACTGTGGTGATTATTATAATTTCTATACCTCTTTTCATGTTCAGAATCAATAAAGGTATAGTACAAACAAAGACAACAATAATCAACCTATCCAGTCAGACTTAAACTGTGCACGTCCTACTTTGTTGATAGTTGGGTGTTTCTTTGTGAATCTAATAGTCATTGAAGAGGGCTTTCAGCAGATACTTGTGGAATCCCTGAACCAGAGACAACCTTGGTCTAACAATTATATATTCGATGGATAAACAAAAATGCAAAACGTTGATTATAGTGAAAAGAATTACCAACTAGACTAATAGATGGCTGGCCAAGGCATCCACCACCAGCAGCTAATATAAGAGGCATGTGTGGCCAGATAAAGAGAGACTATTGTAAATTCTATTTCTGAGTTTGACATAGGATAAAGGAAATTGTATTCCTAAGTTTGAGTCACTTTCAAACACTTTTAATAAACCCTAGTACACCTTATTGGATCTATAAGAGAGAGCACAGAGGTACGGATTCATTCATTGAGTCTTGAATCAGCAGCTAGCAGTTTAGGGGCATTTTCATGTAGCACATTCTTTTCACGTTCAGAACTAATAAAGGTAGTGACAGGTTTTGACATTCCTTTACTGAAATATGTTTGCCAGGGGCGTAAAGACCAGGGCTTTGCAATCCTCTACAACTGCCCAAATCTGCATTAATATGGCCTGTGTAAAGGTATTCCAGAAAAGCTTGGTTCCATGCCATTTCTTGAACGCTGAATACCCCCAGTTATTCGGTTCAATGCCGAAAGAAGTATCCTTGTCCAATGTCATAACCAAAGAAGATGCATTTTTAAATGTGAAGATATATAGCTACTGTAATGAATGACTTTAGATCCTTTTTATTAAGGATATAGCTTCAATGCACCCTTTTGGGAGGGACAAAGAAATCTAAATATAGGGAGAGGAATGTCAACTTGTTGACAATTGCATCTATAATTGCGCTGCATTTTGCTTTGCGTTGTTGTCTTCGACTGTGCAAAGAGATATGAAGAATGTTTCAACATGGGCCTTATCATATCAACCAACTAAATCTATATTTGTATTTTGAAATGGCATGTCAATTAGGAGCCAACCTGAAGGAGGAAAGCTGACATATAAGAGGTGGCTTTAGTTCATAAAAAATTAATTTGTCTTTCAAAAAAAAAATGTTTCGAGGCTGATTTTGAACAAAGGACTTTGGCTAGACCACTTCCTAGGGGCAGATAGGAATTACTAAAGCCATAAATTTGTGGGGCAAGAGCTTATGAGGAACACATCCATTTGGGGCATCTAGCTTCAACCTTGAATATCTCTTCAACCAAGAGGACCCACAAGGCATGACACCAATGAAACAAAATGGCGTCACAAGGGTTACCAATCTAGAGGTATCCTTGCATCCAAAGTGAGTTTGAGTGCAAGTTGACTTGAGGGAACTCAAGCAACTTGTGACCAATCTAGAGGTATCCTTGCATCCAAACTGAGTTTGAGTGCAAGTTGACTTGAGAGAACTCAAGCAAGTGGAACACCTACCTTCTGGGGGTGTATCACTCTTATATTGGTGAGAAATTGTGATTAATCTTACAAATTTCAAGCTTGGCAGATTTTATTTTCAGTAGCAGTGTTTCTCAAATGTACAGCTCATTACATGGTGTATTTGATCCAAAATTCAGATATTTTGTTTCTCTACAGCTAATCTACACTTCCACAGTATTGTTTTTGAAAAGGAAAAGTTTCGATTGGTAATTCATAAGAATTTTTTTTTCAGACAAATAATGAACACAGAGAACAATCAGAATTAATAGAAGAATCCTGCGCGGGTGCAACACTTGTCCAAAAACTAGGCATTTTGCTTTGCGTTGTTGTCTTCGACTGTGCATAGAGATATGACAAATGTTTCAACATGGGCCTTATCATATCAACCAAGTAAATATATATTTGTATTTTGAAATGGCATGTCAATTAGGAGCCAACCTGAAGTATGAAAGCTGACCTGTAAGAGGTGGCTTTAGTTCATAAAAAATTAATTTGTCTTTCAAAAAAACAATGTTTCGAGGCTGATTTTGAACAAAGGACTTTGGCCAGACCACCTCCTAGGGGCAGAAAGGAATTACTAAAGCCATAAATTTGTGGGGCAAGAGCTGATGAGAAACACATCCATTTGGGGCATCTAGCTTCAACCTTGAATATCTCTTCAACCAAGAGGACCCACAAGGCATGCCACCTATGAAACAAAATGGTGTCACAAGGGTTACCAATTTAGAGGTATCCTTGTATCCAAAGTGAGTTTGAGTGCAAGTTGACTTGAGAGAACTCAAGAAAGTGGAACACCTACCTTCTGGGGGTGTATCCCTCTTGTATTGGTGAGAAATTGTGATTAATCTTACAGATTTCAAGCTTGGCAGATTTGATTTTCAGCAGCAGTGTTTCTCAAATCTACAGCTCATTACATGGTGTATTTGATCCAAAATACAGATATTTTGTTTCTCTACAGCTAATCTACACTTCCACAGTATCTATTTTGAAAAGGAAATGTTTCGATTGGTAATTCTGAAGAATTTTGTTTTCAGACAAATAATGAACACAGAGAACAATCAGAATTAACAGAATAATCCTGCACGAGTGCAACACTTGTCCAAAAATTAGGAATCAGAGGATTGGAACAATATCGACAACTGACTTTTAGACTCATATTGTCCAATTGTAGAATGAGACAAAACCAGCAAGTTTGCTGTAAATTTAATGACCACATTGCTAGCAGATAGTCAACTAGACTAATAGATGGCCAGCCAGCTTTAGATAAGGCATCCACCACCAACAGCTAATCTGAGAGGCATGTGTGGCCAGATAAAGAGAGACTATTGTCAATTCTATTTCTGAGTTTGACCTAGGATAAAGGAAATTGTATTCCTAAGTTTGAGTCACTTGCAAACACTTTTAATAAACCCTAGTACACCTTATTGGATCTATAAGAGAGAGCACAGAGGTATGGATTCATTCATTGAGTCTTGAATCAACAGCTAGTAGTTTAGGGGCATTTTCATGTAGCATATTCTTTTCATGTTCAGAATTAATAAACGTAGTGACAGGTTTTGAGAGTCCTTTACTAAAATCAGTTTGCTAGGAGCCTAAAGACCAGTGGTTTGCAATCCTCTACAACTGCCCAAATCTGCATTAATATGGCCTGTGTAAAGGTATTACTGAAAAGCTTGGTTCCATGCCATTTCTTGAACGTTGAATACCCCCGGTTATTCGGTTCAACGCCGAAAAAAGTATCCTTGTCCAATGTCATAACCAAAGAAGATGCATTTTTAAATGCGAAGATATATAGCTACTGTAATGAATGACTTTAGATCCTTTTTATTAAGGATATAGCTTCAATGCACCCTTTTGGGAGGGACAAAGAAATTTAAATATAGGGAGAGGAATGTCAACTTGTTGACAATTGCATCTGTAATTGTGCTGCATTTTGCTTTGCGTTGTTGCCTTCGACTGTGCATAGAGATATGAAGAATGTTTCAACATGGGCCTTATCATATCAACAAACTAAATCTATATTTTGTATTTTGAAATGGCATGTCAATTAGGACCCAACTCGAAAAAGGAAAGCTGACCTGTAAGAGGTGGCTTTAGTTCATAAAAAATTAATTTGTCTTTCAAAAAAACAATGTTTCGAGGCTGATTTTGAACAAAGGACTTTGGCCAGACCACCTCCTAGGGGCAGAAAGGAATTACTGAAGCCATAAATTTGTGGAGCAAGAGCTGATGAGAAACACATCCATTTGGGCCATCTAGCTTCAACCTTGAATATCTGTTCAACCAAGAGGACCCACAAGGCATGCCACCTATGAAACAAAATGGCATCACAAGGGTTACCAATCTAGAGGTATCCTTGCATCCAAAGTGAATATGAAACAAAATGGCATCACAAGGGTTACTAATCTAGAGGTATCCTTGCATCCAAAGTGAATTTGTGTGCAAGTTGACTTGAGAGAACTCAAGCAAGTGGAACACCTACCTTCTGGGGTGTATCCCTCTTGTATTGGTGAGGAATTGTGATTAATCTTACAGATTTCAAGCTTCGCAGATTTGATTTTCAACAACAATGTTTCTCAAATCTGTGCAGTGTGAACATTTCTAATTCACATTACCAAACTATGCTAATATACAAGTGAGAATGGCTAAATAAAAAGAGAGACCTGGAAAATACAGAAAAACTTGCATGTGAACTTTAACCTTTCAAATGAGAGCTAGACTTCTTTAAAAGACAGAAAACTGAATACAACTCATTCTACAAGTACCAATATACAATATTGATAGAAACATGATGATCACAACTAATCTAATGCTAACCTTAAAGAGAACTTGGGAACCCATTGCTCAAATTTGACAAAGTTAGCAAATAATTATATGTAAATTGTGTGTTCACTATTCCTAGAGATGATGATGGTAAACGTTGTTCAAAACATGCAACTAGAGGGTAAATCTGCCATAATTCTGTCACTGCAATCTGGGTCCAGTTAAAACAAAAACAAATCCTATTTTAGAACAACCCTATGCAAAATAAACAAAAATACCAATAATCAGATACAGCTCCAGGATATCAAGATTCTCGGAAGAATTGGACGTGGATACAAATGTTGTTCAAAACATGTAGCTGGAGGGTAAATCTGCCACAATTCTGTCACTGGAATCTAGATCTAGTTAAAACAGAAACAAATGCTATTTTAGGAACAATCCTATTCAAAATAAATGAAAATACCAAGAATCAGATACATATACAGGATTCCATGATTCTCGGAAGAATTGGATGTGGATGCAAATGAAGGGTGCCCTAAGGTGAATCTAGTAACTATGGTACCATATCATCCAGCAGGTGAGCATGGATGAATTGGTTCAGGTGTAAGATAGGAACAGTCGTATCCAAAATAAACCGAAATACCATGAATCAGAAACAGATCCACGATTTTCACAATAATTGGATGTGGATGCGGATGCAAGGTGGCATAAGGTCAATCCAGTAACTATGGTACCATATTATCCAGCAGGTGGACATGAATGAGATGGTTCAGGTATAAAATTTATAGTCAAATGTTCAGAATAATACAGGACAACCTAGGGTAAATTGCTTCTTCGATAGAGTACAACTACACATTAAGCACCTCCTATCCCTAATGTAATCCAGCAACTACAGAAAGTAGTTAACATGATTGGTCATTTTTAGAGTATAATATCATTTTTTAATGTTTTTTGCTGGACTATGATAAATTGTCATTAAATTGGTCAATATTTTTTTCAAAAAATCAATTGTATTCACGCTTTACATCCAAATTTCTCTCAGGAGTCATCGTCTTATAATACAGGTAATCTATGATGTGGCAATTATGTAGTCTATTCAATAACTGAAGAGGATGGATTAGGCATTGATACATGAAAAGGATTCGAAATTAAACCCATTAGGAAAAGCTAATAGGTCTACCCAACCCCAAGGAATTCTATTCTTGTAAGAGGGAGTATAGGATTATCTTGTTGTTCCTACAATGTATCAAACCAATTAACAGAGAATGCTCGAAAATTATATAAAGAAATAAGAAAATTTTATAATAATTAAAAAAATGAATCAGAAATTGTCCACACGACATAAGTACTTTTGAAACGAAGGACTTTGGCCAGATCACCTCCTAGGGGCAGAAAGGAATTACTAAAGCCATAAATTTGTGTGGCTAGAGCTGATGAGAAACACATTTCAACCTTGAATATCTCTTCAACCAAGAGGACCCACAAGGCATGCCACCTATGAAACAAAATGGCGTCACAAGTGTTACCAATCTAGAGGTATCCTTGCATCCAAGTGAGTTTGACTGCAAGTTGACTTGAGAGAACTCAAGCAAGTGGAACACCTACCTTCTGGGGGTGTATCCCTCTTGTATTGGTGAGAAATTGTGATTAATCTTACAGATTTCAAGCTTGGCAGATTTGATTTTCAGCAGCAGTGTTTCTCAAATCTACAACTCATTACATGGTGTATTTGATCCAAAATTCAGATATTTTGTTTCTCTACAGCTAATCTACACTTCCACAGTATCTGTTTTGAAAAGGAAAAGTTTCGATTGGTAATTCTTAAGAATTTTGTTTTCAGACAAATAATGAACACAGAGAACAATCAGAATTAATAGAGGAATCCTGCGTGGGTGCAACACTTGTCCAAAAATTAGGAATCAGAGGATTGGAACAATATCAATGCCTGACTTTTAGACTCATATTGTCTAATTGTAGAATGAGACAAAACCACCAAGTTTGCTATAAATTTAATGACCACATTGCTAGCAGATAGTATCATCAAATATTGAGGCTATAATGGCAAAATAATGAGTCAATTTTAACACAATTTCATTATATTAGCACTTTATGGGACTTTAAGCAATTTATGGGTGTATAGGGACATATAGGCAAAGAATACTTTGAAACTATTTTGATATTTCGCAACTGCCTGGACATATATTCATTCACATCTAGTGAGTTGTAGAATGTCTTTAATTTTTGTAGACACCTAAATTAATATATTTTATAATATCCTTTTCTTCCCCCGCATTTTCAGTTTCTTTCCTATTCGTTTAGGTGACTTCAGCTGAAATTTTCGAAGGACTTTATTTCACGAAGTTAAAGAGTGAATCACATTGAAATCTGGCAAGAGATGCCATGGAACTCTGTTCATTAAATTTAGTTGACTCGAGAGTTAGTAAAATGTCTAAGTGTCAATTCTCAAGCTAGTGATGCGTTCCAAGGTCTGAGTGAAAAAAATGGCTAAGTAAAAAGAGAGACCTAGCAAATACAGAAAAACTTGCATGTGAACTTTAACATTTCAGATGAGAGCTAGACTTCTTTAAAAGATAGAAAACTGAAGAATAAGAGACACCTTACTGGTACTAGAAAACTGTGCAGTGTGAACATTTCTAATCCACATGACCAAACTATGCTAATATACAAGTGACAATGGCTAAATAAAAAGAGAGACCTGGCAAATACAGAAAAACTTGCATGTGATCTTTAACATTTCAGATGACAGCTACACTTCTTTGAGAGACAGAAAACTGAATACAACTCACTATACAAGTACCAATATACAATATTGATAGAAACATTATGATCACAACTAATCTAATTCTAACCTTAAAGAGCACTTGGGAACCAATTGCTCAAATTTGACCAAGTTAGCAAATAAATTCTGTCACTACAATCTGGGTCCAGTTAAAACAAAAAAAAATCCTATTTTAGGAACAACCCTATCCAAAATAAACCAAAATACCAAGAATCAGATACGGATCCAGGATTTCAAGATCCTCGGAAGAATTGGATGTGGATACAAATGCTGTTCAAAACATGCAACTGCAGGGTAAATCTACCACAATTCTGTCACTGGAATTTGGATCCAGTTTAGGAACAATCCTATTCAAAATAAACGAAAATACCAAGAATCAGATACAGATACAGGATTCCATGATTCTCGGAAGAATTGGATGTGGATGCAAATGAAGGGTGTCCTAAGGTGAATCTAGTAACTATGGTACCATATCATCGAGCAGGTGAGCATGGATGAATTGGTTCAGGTGTAAGATAGGAACAATCCTACCCAAAATTAACCAAAATACCATGAATCAGAAACAGATCCACGATTCTCACAAGAATTAGATGTGGATGTGGATCCAGGGTGGCATAAGGTCAATCCAGTAACTATGGTACCATATTATCCAGCAGGTGGACATGAATGAATTGGTTCAGGAATAAAATTTATAGTCAAATGTTCAGAATAATACAGGACCACCTAAGATAAATTGCTTCTTCGATAGAGTACAACTACACATTAAGCACCTCCTATCCCTAACGTACTCCGGCAACTACAGAAAGAAGTTAACATGATTGGTCATTTGTAGAGTATAATATCATTTTTAATGTTTTCTGCTGGACTATGATAAATTGTCATTAAATTGATCAATATTTTTTTCAAACAAATCAATCAGAAATTGTCCACACGACATAAGTGATGCTTTCGCAAGGCTAATTGCAATTAAACAATCTCAATAAACTAAAAGACTTTTTAAGTAACTAGTAGTAACAAAGTGATCACTAAAAAAGCATTCATAACCTACAAATACACAAGCAACCAAAATCCCTTTAAACAAATGGAAAAAACACCATGAAATTGAAAGCATGAGAAAAAAAAAAAAATAAGAAAAACATAGCCATTAAAATAAAAATCTTGCAAATAAAATAATAATATTGAAACCAAAAAAATGCTTATTTAACAAAATGCAGATGAAATCAACCTAATAGAAACCTAGACTTTCAATGCTCAAGCCAAAAAATGGAGGAAAAGTATCCTGGATTAGGTGGGCTAGGTGTATATAGAAGGGCTGCTAATGAGGTTGGGCAAACTGTCTTTAGTCAACCTCGATTCAAGCAGCTTAGACTTGCGAACAGTGCTTGCCTTTTGGGGTGGGAAGGGGCCAAAAAAACTAGGAATAGTATCATCAAACAAACTCGCGTCTTGATCTATAAGGGATGCTAGAAAATGACGACTAAATGTTTGATGCAATATTATGTTTAGTCATCCAATGCAATTACAGGTCACAAAGCAAGTTGAACAATGCAAACGCATATAGAACAGAGAACCATTGTGTGTACCTTTGAGACTGGAAATGTCCACTGAACTGCTCAGACTGTTTATGTCGGATAAGATCCAATGCAGAGTTTTGATATCAGAGTTCAAAATGCCACTGCCAAAGACCAAAAATAACCTACTGTACATTAGAACAATTCACTTTAAATGTATATCATTCCATTGACGAGTCAAATAGAGCTTAAAATTAATAAGTGAAATGAAAAAATACAACTTAGTTTTAAAACGAAATGAGAAAGCAAATTTATTATATGAATATCTAGTTCTTGAATGACTAATCAAAGAAGAAAGCCACTTAGTTCTTAAAGCTTATACTCACACAGCATACAGAGGCACTAACAGAAGATGATAGATTTTTATTAGTGATTGAGTGATTGAACAGGCATGTGCTCTCGCTACTACAACTGCTACTACCATGACACGCGTATGCGCCTACATACACACGCCATCATTTCACCACCATAAGCTTGCCATAGATTAGACAGGAATTGATGAAACAAAAATTAGGTGAACAATTTGAAGGATATATACACAGAAATGTGGGCCTCAGAGAACTGCGATTGTCTATGTTTATAGGCCAAATTTGAAATACTGAAATCGAAATAGAACTACCCAGCAAAACAAGCCGTCGAAGGGCTTCCTATTTGATTCCTACAATGCTAATGAAATGCAAAATAGAAAATGCAAAATAGAAAATGCAGTTTTTTGATAAACCCTAGTACAGAGCACTCCTCTTTTCATGTTCAAAATTAATAAAGGTATAGTACAAACAAAGACAGCAATAATCAACCTATCCAGTCAGACCTAAACTGCGCACGTCAAACTTTTGGAATGTGCGAAGTCAATTAGCAGAAAACGTTAGCCAGCAATGGGCATTTCTGCCAAACGTTTAAGGATAGGAATGCCCTGATGATATAGTCACCCTCTGTAAAAAACCTAAACCCTGCAGCCACTAAAATATATCAAAACAATGCAGTAACATAAACAGTACCTAAGAGCTGAAGCAAAAACAAAAGCGGAAGCGAGTTAACCATGAAATCAATTGTAACTTTATTATATAACAAGAAAAGTTACTATATAACAAGAAAAGTAACTTACATGTAACGGACGCTGCATACACAATCTAGAATGGAATGAATAACACGTACATATCACCTGACTTACTGTAGTGTCCTATCTAGGGTGCTAGACTGGGCTATATTTATTATCGACCAGGGTGCGTAGACTTAGAGGCGTGTGCCTAAAATATATAGACATAGAGGATCTAATCTAAGCCTACTCTTCCTAATTACAATGCTATGATTTGATTCAATATCAAACTATCAACCAAGTATCAACTAAGTATCAAACTATGTATTACTATAAACTAAGATTCAGTTCGTAAAACACTGTGTATCACTATAATTAATGATTTTGGTCTCCTTACAGAGACATCAAACATAAAACCTCTATTCAGTGCTACTCAACATTCATGAACATTCATTAACAATCATGCAAAGTGAAAATCGTAATCATAAAGTTCATGGCAGTGCTTTACAAGGTAACCCTGGATCGAATCCCTTACAGGATATGATTCACGATCCAAATGATAATCTATTCAAGCGCATGCATAAACATATAAACAAGCACATTCATAAATACATAAACAAGGACATGAATTGATTTAATCACTGCGCATATATATCAATATCAAATACCCTGACTGTAAACGCAATTAAAATGACAACAGTATACCATGTACGCAGGGCCCGTCCGTATTCTTGGTATACTAAGCTTGTTATCCCACGATCACCAAATCAAAACAACGCAACTGTGATTATAATGCAAGTCTGTTTGTATTAAAGTCGAAGCTCTATTCGTGAAGCAACAATGATGATAAAAACGTAACCGAACATACAACCGATTCAGAACTTATATTTACATATGGTTTCACATCCCTTGAAAATGGATGTGCATTCATGACGGTTGTTGCTGCTTTTACCAAAACACTATTTTGAAAATGTTTCTATCCTAGCTGACATATAAAAAAAGGAAACAACTAAAAATCGATTTGGACTGTGACTGTGTTATGTTGCTGCCTTTGTTGCCAACATGCCATAGTTGACCAGTCGTTGACCGCGCATATAGGAGGGTTTCTTCCGCTGCAGGATAGGTGCTCGTCCATGCTTGGACATTCCGCTTTTCACCCATATCCTTTGCTTTGGCCTGGCTGTCATGCCACATGTCAAACAATAAGCCATTTACAGGATGCTGGGACTTCCTGTAGTCATTTTGCCCAAAAAATCCTAATTTATTAACACAAAACCCTTAAATCAATTTAAATGCAATTTAATAACTGTAAGACGATTAATTAATCAATTTCCAAGGGATTTGAGGGATAAATGATGAAAAGAGGTAGGCAATTGTCATGTTTTGGGAGCGAAAAAGGGGTCATAGAATGGTACCAACATCTCTCCCCGACTTAATGAATTAGCATGTCCTCATGCTAACCCTGAAGTGCTTCCTTTAAACTCGGTCCCTACCTGTACCTCTCCTGCCTTGAGCAATGTGTATACATTCTTTTTCACCTGGGCATCTTTCTGGTAATGGAGCTCTTGCTTTAGTCTTTTGTATTTTTCCTTGAGGGTCTTCTTTTGATTGTACCACTTGGTGGCCCACTTGCAAATATCTGTTTGCTCAGCTTCCAGCTCATTGACTCGCTCCTTTAACTTTTCATTTTTCTTTTGAATTTCTTTACTCTGTGCTCGGAGCATGTCATTTTATTTCTTAATAACTTTCTCCAGCATATTAGCCTCCATGAGCTCTTCCTTTAATTTTTCAATTTGTCTCTCTAATTTCTTTTGCTTCTTATTGGGAGGTGGTGACCCTCTTTCCTGTTTGTTATTACTTTTGACCTATATATCAGCTCCTGGGTGTGAATGGCTTTCAACATCTACATCGGCTCCTAGCCCTCGTGGCGAATGGTCACTGCTCTGAATATCCATCTGTATAGGTGCATTGGATTTGGGTTGGTCTTCTTGCATTGAACTTTTGGTGTCCTTCTTGTTCTCCTTGAGTAAGTGGTGAAGACTTTGTCTTGTTCTGCCCTCTTAGCATCCTCCTTTCTCATTTGTCTAGTCCTTATGTTGCTCACAGGTGGGGGTATCTTGTTAGCTTTGGATGATGCTGGGATCTCCTCATCAATGTCCTTCATAAATCTTGAATTTTCTTGTGATTCTTCTTTGTCTTCCTCATCCCTGATTTGGTTGGCAGCTAAGAACTCCTTCCACGTTTTACCTCTTCTTTGCATTTCATGCTCAATGAGAATTTTGATTAAACCAAAATGATATAAGCTCTTGTCTTCGTTTCCTTTCTGCTTCTGAATGGTTTTTGGCATCTTGGTTAGGCTCTGCAATAAGAAATATGGTAAACTGATGACACATTATTTTTTATGTGTAGCAACAACTTGATATGGTATAAATAAACAATTCTGTAGCGGCCTTCACAGGTTACAAATTTTTGAAGTATGTAAACCGTTTCATCCCAAGGATGCACCAACCAACTTCTTGGAATGCCTTTCTTCCAGTTGACCGCTGAGACTCGGGACCTAGACATGAATTGGGTCCATGATTTCTCTTTGAATTGCTTGGTTTTAAAATACTTTTCTCCCTCTGGGCTAATCCCTATCACTTGGGCGATGGTGTCTTCTGAAACCCTGAATGAGAAATTGCCTATCAGGGCTTTCTCCCCATTAAATGTGAAGGCAAATTGCTTAGCAACTTCTTCGTTGCTTCCATGGAATTTCTCCAAAAAGGGTAACCACTGTATTTCCCTAAGAATCAAAATGTAGTCTTCATGGTACTGGGAGCTATCGAACACACTTGGCTCGACCCTATTTGTCATCTTGGTGGAGGGTCGAGCTTCTTAACTTGCAAATTTAACAAAGAAGTTTGGATTTATTACCTGATAGCGTCACTCCCTTAGTGTTCACTGTAATGTTGGGTCGACTGTTGTGTAGCTCGGTGAGAGTCGAAACTGGATGGCGCTCACTTCCTTCGGTCCTTACTGTGGAGGCCACGGAATTATGCGCCAACGTATGCAATCCTGAAAAATAAGTGAAATGACCAACTTCCTTCTCTTCAGATTGTGTTCATTTTTGGAAATAGAGGAATGATAATACCGCTTGCACAAATACTATGATGGGAGCGCTGTCAGCGTATATACTACACTGATGATGGATTCCCCTGAATCATTTGGGTGCGTCGGGTGGTGAATTCATCATTCGGCCTCATGCAAAATAATGAATAGGCCTGTTGTCTCTTACCCTTATATAATTTCTCTTTTTGTTTTTAAAAAATATCACCACGTGTCCTGTTGGTACTCAGCCAATTGGAGGTATGGACTTAGGAGGTTGGTATGGCGGTAGATGGCTATAGGATGCTTAGGAAACATTGGAATGAAGGGTTAATGAATTTTAGAAGTAGGAAGTAGGTTGGAGTAGGGAAGAATTAGG
>APFE031344141.1:0-18286 GCA_000404065.3 Pinus taeda | reverse complement strand
CCATGTAGTCCCCATATTGTTACTATTGTGCTCCATAGAAGCCCACTATTGTTATTATTGTGCCCTTACATTATTATTGTTATGTCGGCTTTGATTATATTATGACCCCTTAAACTCGTATATATAGAAAGGAGGTCTTGTCAATTGTATCATCTAAGAATTGTTCATTTGTATAATGTAAAGGAGGTTTCTCCCTCAAAGAGGCTGAATTATAAGGCATTCATCTATATTTCCTATCTTTTTGTGAGCTAGTTTCATAACAATTAATTCCTAGGGTTTAACATTATTCTCTAGGGTTTATAATTCCTTGGTTTTTTAGTATTAAATCCAAGGGATTATAAACCCAAAGGAATAAAATTAAACCCAAGGAATTAATATTATAAACCCAAGGTATATAAACCCTAAGATAAATATGAAATACCCTCGAATAAATATAGTTGACCATAGTCAACCATGGTCCAACGTCGTATTGTGACAACAATTGTCTCAAAATTAAAATCAACCATTGCCAAACATGGTCAACCATGCTTATTTTAGGGTTTATAATATTTATGTTAGGGTTTATATACCTTGGGTTTATAATATTAATACCTAGGATTTAATATTAATCCCTTGGGTTTATAGTTCCTTGGGTTTTTAGTATTAATCCCTTGGGTTTATTATCCCTTTAGTTAATATTATTCCCTTGGGTTTATAATCCGTTAGGGTTTTAGTATTATACCCTAGGAATATGAACCCTTAAATTAATATATCTAATGGATTGATTTTATAAACCCGAGGGAATAATAAACCCAATGGGTTAATACTAAAACCTCAAGGTATTATAAATCGAAGGGACTAATATTTTTAAGCCCAAGGGGCTAATATTATAAATCCAAGTTATACAAACCCTTGGTTGACCATGATTTATATTGAAACTAAGAGATTAATATTATAAACCTATGAATAATATTATACCCTAGGAATATGAACCCTTAGATTAATATACTGAAGAGATTGATATTACAAACCTAAGGGAATAATAAATCTAAGAGATTAATATTAAAACCCAATGGAATATAAACCCTTAGATTAATAAACCCAAGGGATTGATATTATTGATATTATGGTTGACCATGATTGATTTTCATATTGAGGCAATCGTTGTCACAATGCGATGTTGGAAGGTGGTTCACGATGATTGACCATGGTTGAGCATGGTTGATTTACATAGTGAAAACATGTTTATCACAATGTGACATTGGACCATGATTGACCATGATTGATTTTCATATTGAGAGAATCTTTGTCATAATGTGACATTGGACCATGGTTGACCATGGTTGATTTTCATATTGAGAATCTTTGTCATAATGCGATGTTGGACCATGGTTAACACAATGTGATGTTGAACAATCAGACAATCTTTGTCATAGTGTGACCATGGTTATTAACGATCATTGACCATGATTTACAATGGTTGACCATAGTTGACCATGGTTGACAATGATTAACCATGCTTGACCATGGTTCATCATGGTTCATCATTAACCATGATTGACCATGCTTGACCGTGATTGATTTTCATATTGAGACAATCTTTGTCATAATGTGACATTTAACCATGGTTGACCATGATTGACCATGAATGACCATGGTTGACAATGGTTGAACATTGTTGATTTTCATATTGGGACAATCTTTGTCACAATGTGATGTTGGCCCATAGTTGACCATTGTTGACCATGATTATAAACCCAAGGAAATTATATTAAACCCTAGGAGTATGAACCCTTAGATTAATAAACCCAAGGGATTGTTATTATAAACCCAAGGCACTAATAAACACAAGGGTCAATACTAAAACCCAAAGGATTATAAATCGAAGGGAATAATATTAAACCTAAGGTTTTAATATTATAAACCCAAGGTATATAAACCATAAAATAAATATTATAAACCCTAAAATATACATGCTTGACCATCGTTGACCATGGTTGATTTTCATATTGGCACAATCTTTGTCACAATATGACGTTGGACAATGTTTGACCATGATTGATTTTCATATTGAGACAATATTTTTCATAGTACGCCGTTAGACCATGGTTGATTTTCATATTGTGATAATATTTTTACAATGCGAACCCAAGGGATTAATATTAAAAACCCAAGGGAATAACATTAAACCCTAGGATGAATATTAAACCCTAAGAATATAAACCCTAAAATTAATAAACATAATATATTAATTATTGTTAACCCTAAACTTAATATTAAACCCTAGGAATATAATCCCTATGATTAATATTATAAACCCAAGGAATTTATATTATAGACCTAATGGATTATAAACCCAAAATATTTATATTAAACCCTAGGATTAATTATAAACCATATGAATAATATTATACCCTATGAATATGAACCCTTATATTAATAAACCCAAAGGAATGATATTATAAACCCAAGGCACTAGTAAATGAAATGGATTAATACTAAAAACTCAAAAACCCAAAGAATTAATATTGTAAACCCAAGGCATATAAACCCTTACATAAATATTATAAACCCTAAAATAAACATTGTTTACCATCATTGACCATGGTTGATTTTCATACTAAGAAAATCTTTGTCACAATGTGATGGCTGACCATGGTTGACCATGCTTGATTTTCATATTGAGAGAATCTTTGTCGTAGTACGATGTTGGACTATGCTTGACCAGGGTTTAATATTAAACCTTAGGAATATAAACCCTAAAATTAATAAATGCAAGGGGTTAATATTGTAAACTAGGTTGAATAGTAAATCTTGGACTATAAACCCTATGATTAATATTATAAACCCAGGGAATTTATATTATAAACCCAAGGGATTTATATTAAACCCAAGGATTAATAATATAAACTTATCAATAATATTATGCCCTAGGGATATGAACCCTTATATTAGTAAACCCAAGGTATTGATATTATAAACCCTATGGATTGATATTATTGATATTATGGTTGGCCTTCATCGATTTTCATATTGAGACAATCATTGTCACAATGCGGCATTGGACAATGGTTGACCATGATTGAGCATGGCTGATTTTCATAGTGAGAAAATCTTTTTCATAATGTGACACTGGACCATGGTTGACGATGATTGATTTTCATATTGAGAGAATATTTGTCATAATGCGACATTGGACCATGGTTTCTCTTCATATTGAGAATCTTTGTCACAACACGACGTTGGACCATGGTTGACCATAGTTGACACAATGTGACGTTGAATAATCATACAATCTTTGTCATAATATTACCATGGTTATTAATGATCATTGACCATGATTATCAATGGTTTACCATGATTGATTTTCAAATTGAGACAATCTTTGTCACAATGCAATGTTGGACCATAGTTGACCATGGTTGACAATGATTAACCATGCTTGACCATGGTTGATGATGGTTGACCATAGTTGATTTTTACATTGAGACAATATTTGTCACACTGTGACGTTGGACCATGGTTGACCATAATTGACCATGGTTGATTTTCATATTGGTCATGATTGATTTTCATATTGAGACAATCTTTGTCACAATGTGACATTTAACCATGGTTGACTATGGTTGACCATGAATGACCATGGTTGATGATGGTTGAAGATTGTTGATTTTCATATTGGGATAATCTTTGTCACAATGTGATGTTGGACCATGGTTGACTATGAGTATAAACCCAAGGAAATGATATTAAACCATAGGAATATGAACCCTTAAATTAATAAACCCAAAGAATTTATATTATAAATTCAATGGATTATATTTAAACCCAATGAATGGTACTCGACAACCAAGAGATTTGCATGACATAACATAGAATGAGTGAAACATCAAAAGTTGTGCTGTTGGAAAATGTTTAACTTTGACATCATGTCAAATTTAGGAATAACTCAATACTCTGGGGATTATGTTATTTACTAAAAGTTGTCAAATTGAGAAATAACTTAATACTTTGATTATTATCTTATTTCCTAAAAGGTGTATATATACAAGGAAAGTGGTTATTCCATTTTTATATTTTTAAATAAGAAAATTATAGATTTATCTAGTGAACTATTCTTTCGCTCCTCCCTTTGAAATTATTTCCAAGATTATGTATGTTATCATAGGGTTCTTACACACATCAACATGATCTTCAAGCTTGTCTATAACAGTAAATTATTATATTATTATTATTATATTATTAAATTAAGAAGTTCTTAATGAAACATACGTGTTAAGCTATTTCTAAAACATCATAAAGTTTTAAGAATTGTCATCTTTAATGACACTAAACATCTTTTATATCCTAATGTTAATATTTATTTTTCTTTTTTCTTATAAAATTAAAATTAAAAAATATATTGCTTTAACTTATGTATATCATTTTAATTAATTTTTAATAATTTTTATTTAATATGAATTAAAATAAATATAAACCCCCTCTGATTCCCATGTAAGTCACTCAATTTAAATGAATTAAATAATCCATAAAAATTACAATTTTTCAATATTGAATTTAATTATATTTTATTTTAAAAATATTTTAAATTAATTTGATATATCAGTGATAAATTAAATAATTCAAAATTATATTAATAATAGTATAAAATTTTTAATTTAATTATATTAATATAATATAAATTTTTATTTAATTATAAGATAGATTTTTGTTAAATATATAACGTCAAGGAATGGAATCACTGTTAATTATATAATAGGCAAAGAATTATCTTATAATTATTATACAAGAGACACAAAACGAAGATGCAGACAAGAAACGAAATCATTGTTAAATATATAACAGACCTAAAGATCTATCTTAATTTTGTAATTTTTTCTAAAAATTAAAATAGTTATATCTCTCATAAAAATATTAAAATTACTTTAAACTTTAACCGTTTATTTTGAGCTTCGCTGGAAATTGTCATTACGTAATCTTTATGGGATAAAAGAATTATTTATTAAAAAAAAAAAAAAAAGTTAATTATGTAAAATGACGAAAAAAGATCGTCATTTGTTTAGAATTTTGAAATTGTAACATAAATAAGTGGGGAAGACAGTGCAACCATATATAGTAACAAGGTTGCATAGCTAGCGTTCTCACTTAGTTTAATTATTGAATTTTGAAAAGTATGGAACTGTTTCTATATTTTAACTACTTTTACTTAATTTAAATATAGTTAAATTAGAGTGAAAAACAATAAAAACATATAGCTTTATATTAATAAAAGTTACAATTAAAATAAAAAGATATTTCATGATTGCATTCTCTCTTTAAATGCTTAGTTTAATTATTGAATTTTGAAAAATATGAATGTGTTTCTATATTTTAACTACTCTTGCTTAATTTAAATATAGTTAAATTAGAGTGAAAAACGATAAAAACATATAGCTTTATATTAATAAAAGTTACAATTAAAATAACAAGATATTTCATGCTTTCATTCTCTCTTTAAGCAACAATTATAATAATTGTATTTGTGGATGATTTTTTTATAAACTTTAAAAGCATATTTGTTTATTTGATCTATTATTTGTATAGATTTCTATGGAAAAGTTATATTTTATTGGACAAAAGGTACAAATGTCTTCTAAGAACGCTCTCATGGGAAAAGACAAATGTATAGTGTTCAAAATACTGAATTATTTTAGTTGACAACAAAAACTTTCCAAGGAATATAGTAATGTCATTGCACCCTTGTTTAACATATATTTATAATATTTGCAGGCTAATGGTTTAAATGTGGTAGAGGTCATTTAACAACTCACAAGTTATTAACCATTTGCATTGTTTCATCCAACTTTCTTTAATGTCATAACATAAAGGTATAATGTAAGAAATGAAATTTGACAAAATCCTATACCATGTTTCAAGTGTGAAAGTGGCATATTTTCACTTCAAAGTTTATTATCTACTTTTGTGTAGGGAACTGTGGTAGAGGTCATTTAACAACTCACAAGTTATTAACCATTTGCATTGTTTCATCCAACTTGCTTTAATGTTAAAACATAAAGGTATAATGTAATAAATGAGATTTGACAAAATCCTATACCATGTTTCAAGTGTGAAAGTGGCATATTTTCACCTCAAAATTTCTTATCTACTTTTGTGTAGGGAAATTCAACTAGCAATGTTGCAATTGATTGTTATGATTGTGCAAGCAACATTCATCTTTGTTCCAAAGTTGCAATTAACTTAATAAAAGTTTTTTTGGGAGCTTTATCTCAACCCAAACTTATTAAGAAATGTTGAAGAATACCAAGAACTAATTAGTGTAACTCTTGATAATATGGCGCCAATGTCCATTTTATACCTATAATTTTTAATTATTGACATGGGTGAGGAACTATCTTGTAATTAGGATTTTTTCTCTAAAAAATTATCCTTTTTAGAATAAAGATATAAGATGCATTATAATTCAAAACTAAATTTGATACTAGCAATGCTAGCAAAATAAAAGTAAAACTAAGTTTAATGGTCCTAATGAAAAAAAGTGATGTAAAAAGTTCTATAACAAATGCATTCATATTTGCTACCTATTTTCATTTATAGATAAAATATCATAATAGAGAATTTGCCAAAAACAAAATCTTTTATTTTAGATTGACAAAAAATCTCCAACACAATATATCTTGATAATCAAATGGAAAATTAAAGTAAAATTATTGAAGCTTAGTTTAAATATAGCTAAATTAAACTAATATTACTGAATTCAAGTTTCTGTTAAGGTTTACAATCTGGTCAATTTAGGTTTCATTGATTGGTAAATTGTGATACTTTGTTAATTGTAATTATGCATTACTTGCAGGTACGAACGACTTTGTTGCTAATTTCATTTCTTGAAATATGAATTCATCCACCATAAGTGAATTATGACCTAAAACTACTTTTGATGGCTATTGGCTTGTCTTATTTAGATGTGAGAAAACATGTGAATAACCTAAAACCCAAAAGCATCTGACATGAGTGAAAGTTCACACCCTTAAAAACTACCAATAAGCTATTTTAGGTGATAGTTTTGTATGTTCTTGCACATGCACATACACATAACCAACATAAAGTCATGTTAAATCTAGATTTATCAAGAGCGTAGAGGGATCAAATCTTTTGATTGGCAAACCACTCTATCTATTTTATATTATTATAAGTGGATAAAATACATACAACTTTGTTATGACTAAAGTCACGATTTTTTTTTTTTTAGGAATTTTATAATATAAAAATAACAATATACAGTTTTGAAAAAAATTGTATTTATAATAATTATTGTAAATGAAATGATATATTATATATAATATAGATATCACACAAAACATAAATTAAATTAAAAATAATAATGTATTTTTAAAATCAAATTTATTTTATAAAGAATGTAAGAATAAACAAGATAAAAGTTCCCAAATAAAAAATAAAATATAATATTATTAAATTAAAAAATAATAATATAATAATGAGATAAATTTTTAACAAAGTCGTAATTTAATTATATAAATTAAATATTTAGATAGATTTCTAAGAAAGTTAAACTATTTTTTTTCCTTGTAAGAATATAGATTAAGATGAAACTTTCAAATAAATAAAATAAAATATGGAAAATATAAATTTTGGTTTCAAATTTTATGGGAATTATTTTTAGTTATTGAGAGAAAGAGAGTACGTTTCCCACCATTATTAAATTTTAGTGCTTCTAAATTATAAAATTCCTGATATATTTGATTTATAGATTATTAAATATACTTTTGGGCTAAATTTAATCTTGAACTTTATCCAAATTACTCTCCTCGATTATCTATTCACCATAATTAAAAAAAGCACTTAAATAATGATTTCAATGTTCATACACAACATTAAGCCAGCAATATCATTTATCATTTTTTCGTGTCCTCATTACTTATGAGTCTCAATAAAAGACAAAAGAGTAATGCCAAATCTCTCGAGTATCTATGTGAACTAAGTTGTCAGGTATTAGATATTTTTAGAAGACATGATATGTATTTTTCTAAACCCTATAGGTGACCAACTATGTAAAGTCATCAAAACGTTTCAATATACTTCTTTGAGTTTACTTGGTCACTATGTAAAGTCATCAAAACGTTTCAATATACTTCTTTGAGTTTACTTGGTCACCAAGCTAACCTAGAAGGGGGCATGTTTTTGTTATTATTTTATAGTTAGTCCATAACTTTTACTTATTATAGTCCAGACTTCAGAGCATTAAGTTAAAAATTAATTGGTAATTGTTCTCTTCCATGAGTAATTTAAGAATGCACTGGTGTTGCTCATTTTTAATGAGTAATGATGACCTTTTTCTGTTAAAGTATGCTAATATATTATAGCTATATATTTTTATTAACTTATTTTATTATTCTTTTAAGGTCTGTGCATTGTATTATAGCATGTTAAAAGTTTTTTAGTCAGAAGTTTTTTAATCTGAATTTTAATATAGTAATCGGTAACATTGTTAATAGTGTACAGTTACTATATTGTTCACCTCATGTATATAGTTTGAGGTACTTGGTATAGGGATTAATTAGTTTATAGTGAATCAATTGTATCAATAAAATTAGGAAATAGAATAAATTGAAAGAGAAAAAGTATTATACTCTAAAGTAAGAAAAGTGAGTATTTTTATTCTTAGTTTGAAAAGAAGATAATAAAAGCAATGACATATTATTGAATTCAAATAGAGTTATATAAAGAGATATGTGAATAAGAATACATCTTAACATTTTATGTTGATAAAAATGAGTAATATATTATAGTGATTTTATGTTGTGAGTCATTTAAACCCTATATTTCAAAGGAGATTTAATGTCAAACATTCTTGTGAAAGCTTGTAGGATCTATGTGTCTCTTTTTATTCTCCCAAATAATGAGTTAGTAAAACAAAAAGTCTTCAATGCAAATAGAACTCAATTAAAATTTATGTTTCTTTTGTAAATAGTTTTGAATATAGCATCAAATCAACTATCATAATGTAAATTATGCTTTTTATAGTATATCCAAAACCATGTTTACATTATTATACTAGTCAATATTAAAGATAAATTATACATGAAAGTGTTCTAAAGAGTTTCGTCATAAATGATATATTGTTGTGAATTTATCTTAAATAATATATTGTAGTGAATTTATATTTTTAACATATTAAGCTATAATATGCATTTGGATTTAAATTCTTTCTCACTCTTAATTTATGGGTATTGCCATATGTTTTGATATGTTTGTTATGTGTATATATATGTTTTCTATGCATTTTGCAAGGATGATTTATGAACTTTCATGTATTTGGGAGTTGATTTGTGGAACCAAATGTTGTTAACGTTTTAAGGAAATTGTATTTATAAATCCTACTGCACAATAAAAGACAATCAAATAAGAGTTGGATATTGTATTTTAAATAACTTCATTACAATCTTTTAAATAATTTAAATAACAACGATAACCTAAAATCAAGTATCCATCATGAAATTCAAATTCCCATGGTATGCCAAAAGTCATGGTCTTTAATTCATGAACTAATCATAAATGAAGAATATGAGATGAGTATCTAATCATTTTGTCTCTATGTTAAAGAATTTCTTTTGATATTATACATCTACAAGTAAAAAGTAGAAGTCTTTAGATGTCAAACTTGATTCTAGTTAAAATATTTTTTATAGTAAGGATAACGTGAAATCAACTACCCACCATGAAAGTCAAGTTCTCTTTATTCACCCAAAATTATGATATAATTTGTATATTTGAAAGAGCTTCCTTCACAATTATTAAAAATCTATTATATATCGAAATTTAAAAGTAGCAAAATTATATTATAAAAAAAAGTAACATGAAATTGACAAACCTACCATCAAAAAAAAATTTCAATGATATAACAAAAATATGGTCTAAATCATTAATAAATACATTACAATATAAATATAAATATTTTTATCTTATAATTTGTTTATGAATAGAAAATAATTTCCTTCAAAATAATAAGATATAGGGGAGGGCCGCGATTACCTGTGCGCCCTCCCCACCACATTGCTAAACGCCATGTGAACGCTTGTGAAGGCGGTACGACACCTGTTCATCGTGGAGGTCCACGTGTTGGGAATCGTGTCATGTACTTAGAACCAGTTTCCGTGCCATTTCCTTCGTTTGTTTGGGGTCATTGCTACGATGTTCCATTTTCCCTTTGTCTTTCTGCTCGGGGCTGGTTGTTGGGCGAAGCCCTCCGCTGAAGATGGTGCGAGACGGCCCCAGAACTTGTGCGCTTCGTCTGGTATGCAAGTGTTGATGTCCATGTTTGTTCGAGGTTTAGGGTTTATGGTTGGAACATCGCTTTTGGATTTCTTGTGGTTTTCCGCCTGGATTTGTTGGTCATTCTGGACCGCCAGTTGTTTAGGGTTTCTTTGGTGGTGGTCTTATTCGCAGTTTTTGTTGTTTGGGGAGGAGCCAGTTGCAGTTTTACCAAGTTTGAGGTCGAAGGTCTTTTTTAAGAGGTAATTGCTTAATTTGCTGGTTTTTTTGGTTGTTTTCTGTTGTCTAATGGCTTTTTCTTCTCGTTGCAGGTGTGGAGAAGGTCTGGCAAGCTCCAGAGAAGGTCGGCGACCATCCATGGCCTCTATCCAGTAGGATTTTAATCCTACCAGCAATTTCTCTGTAAAACAACTCTATTTGGATTTTTTGTAAATTTTCTATGGCAGGTTTTGAGGGTTTAGGGTTACATGGATGTCATCCCTTTTTTGTGGATATTTTGATGTTGTTTGTGGCTTTTCATGCTGGTATTTGTGAAATTTTCGTTGTTATCGTGCTTATTCGCTGTTGTTTGTGTACATAGCTCTAAAATTCTGCTCCATGGTCAAATATTTTTCACTTGGATTATGGAACTAGTCAAGTATTTTTCACTGAGTTGTTTTCACTAAGCCACACACACAAGTATTTTTCACAAGAATTTACAACTCAGTGATCAATTAGTTATTAATGCAATCTCAGTTGTTAATGATAAAATAGTATATCACTATTAAGGTGTAAAGCTCCGTGCCACACACACTTGAATCATGGTAGTTATAACTCAGTATTTTTCACTTGGAACACCCAGTTTCTTGGGTGGAGGGCTTTGCCCAACAACCGGCCCCGAGCAGAAAGACAAAGGGAAAATGGAACATCACAACAATGACCCCAAACAAACCCTCGAAACCCTACGTCCAGAGTCTTTACCTCAACGATAACCTTTTTACAGGGGCAGTTCCTGAAGAATTCGCCAACAGGCTTGTCTCGGCGAATATTCATGTCTTGTACCTTCAACTAAACTATCTTACTAACATTACTCTCAAGCCCTCCACCATGCTGCCTATCACAATCTCTCTGTGCATTCATTACAACTGCATGCTGCTTCCCATTCAAACCCCCATGTCTATTCAAAACAGAAAAGCAGAAGAAGAGGCCTACATACCAATGTAACTTGATGGGCTAACTAGCCTTGCATCCAAGGAAAAATCTTATTTCAATGACCTCAGCAGGCTCAAAGTCCTGCAACCAAAGCCACAAACCCATTCATAATAGCATGCTATTCTTTGCAGGTGTTGAAATTTGTGTATATCCAATTTGCTTTCTTTTATCATATCCTCAAATCAAGTTTGTCCTCTTTTATATCTCTTTACATCTGAAATTCTTAGAGTTATAGCAAGAACAAATCTCTGCAATGTGGGTTTTGCTGAATCTTTGCAGTGTAGAGATGGAATTTATCCTTTTGGTGCAGAGAAGGGAAATAAGATGAGTTGTAACTGCTTGGGATTATGGATGACTGTATTTCCTACTAACGGTTTGGGATAATGGACTATTGTATTTCCTACAACCTTAACATCTTATAAGGGTTGTATATAACTTTTCAGGGGATAATGAAAAACTTCTAGTTTGTGGATAAATGCAGAGTTTTGGTTTCTTGCATGCCTCTAATTGATTATTTTTATGAAAATGATTTATTTCAGTTAATAATCTAAGGTTTTAGGCCAGTTTAAATAGGATCATGAAGAATGATTGATTTATACATAAATGCCCAGCATTGGTGTCTTTCATGGTGATTGTTTTTAGGTTGTAGGTCAGTTTGAAGAAGATCATGGAGAATGGAAGATTTATGAATAAATGTGCAACAATGATGTTCAATTTTTAGTCATTTATGCTAATCGTTTTTAGGTTGTAGGTCAAGTTGAAGAATTTCATGAAGAATGGTTGATTTATGGATAAATGTGCAGCAATTTTTTAGTGTCTTTCATGGCGACTGTTTTTAGGTTACAGGGATCATGATGAATGGTTGATTTATGGATAAATGTGTAGCTATGGTGGTTCAATTTTTAGTGTCTTTCATGGTAATGTTTTTTAGGTTGTAGGTTAGGTTGAAAAAGTTCACGAAGAATGGTTGATTTATGGATAAATGTGCAGGTAGGGTGTTCAATTTTTGGAGTCTTTCATGGTGATTGTTTTAGGTTGTACATCAGGTTGAAGGGGATCATGAAAAATGGTTGCTTTATGGATACATGTGTAGCAATGGTGTTCAATTTTTAGTGATTACTATCTCTTATACCCCTTCAATGGCAACCTTTTCTAGATTTCCTTTTTGCATGTTACATGTTCTTGATGACCATCAACTTTATGGGAATTTCCAACCAAATTATTCTCTGAACAACGCCTCCCCTGCTTCTCTGTTGAGGTCCTTAGGGTTAGATGAATGCCTCGATATGCAGGCTTGCTAGTCTTAGGATTGGATAATTACTGTGTATATTTCTAGTTACAACCTTCCTTCACAATCCATT
Source organism: Pinus taeda (assembly GCA_000404065.3). NCBI lineage: Eukaryota > Viridiplantae > Streptophyta > Pinopsida > Pinales > Pinaceae > Pinus > Pinus taeda. The sequence continues at coordinate 5,468 of APFE031344141.1, read as the reverse complement.
ATGTAATCACTGATAAATGGTCTAGGTAATGGGGAGTTCCTTTTAAGGGGAAAATCCCTTTTCACTGTCCCTTATTACTGTAATTTTATAAAAGAACATTCCCAACCTTCTGCATTGTATTCTTTGTAGCTAAAGTAGGTTCATTTGTTGATTCTGTTATAAGACCCACCAATGCGTCAGTCGTATGGATCCATTATTACTTCTATGCTGCTATTATAAGTTTATTCTTGTAAAGAACTGTGTTTAGCTACTTTCTTTTATTGTATTCCTAGTAGAAAAGGTTCAACATGAAACACTACAATTACAATCTTCCTGGACTTATGGTTGGTCTAGTATTTGAGTACTGAAGTTTAAACCACCAGAGCTAAGGTCCGAGCATACATATTTCACGGTTACTGGATATCTATTAATGATGAATGGTTGATTTATGGATAAATGTGTAGCTATGGTGGTTCAATTTTTAGTGTCTTTCATGGTAGTTTTTTTAAGGTTGAATAAGTTCATGAAGAATGGTTGATTTATGGATAAATGTGCAGGTAGGGTGTTCACTTTTTGGAGTCTTTCATGGTGATTGTTTTAGGTTGTACATCTGGTTGAAGGGGATCATGAAGAATGGTTGCTTTATCGATACATGTGTAGCAATGGTGTTCAGTTTTTAGTGATTACTGTCTCTTATACCCCTTCAATGGAAACCTTTTCTAGATTTCCTTTTTGCATGTTACACGTTCTTGATGACCATCAACTTTATGGGAATTTCCAACCAAATTATTCTCTGAACAACACTTCCCCTGCTTCTCTGTTGAGGTCCTTAGGTTTAGATGAATGCCTCGATATGCAGGCTTGCTAGTCCTAGGATTGGATGATTACTGTGTATATTTCTAGTTACAACCTTCCTTCACAATCCATTATGTAATCATTGATAAATGGTCTAGTTAATGGGAAGTTCCTTTTAAGGGGAAAATCCCTTTTCACTGTCCCTTATTACTGTAATTTTATAAAAGAACATTCCCAACATTCTGCATTGTATTCTTTGTAGCTAAAGTAGGTTCATTTGTTGATTCTGTTATAAGACCCACCAATGGGTCATTCGTATGGATCCATAATTACTTCTATGCTGCTATTATAAGTTTATTCTTATAAAGAACTATGTTTAGCTACTTTATTTTATTGTATTCCTAGTGGAAAAGGTTCAGCATGAAACACTACAATTACAATCTTCCTGGACTTATGGTTGGTCTAGTATTTGAGTACTGAAGTTTAAACCACCAGAGCTAAGGTTCGAGCATACATATTTCAGGGTTACTGGATATCTATTAATGATGAATGGTTGATTTATGGATAAATGTGTAGCTATGGTGGTTCAATTTTTAGTGTCTTTCATGGTAATGTTTTTTAGGTTGTAGGTTAGGTTGAAGAAGTTCACGAATAATGGTTGATTTATGGATAAATGTGCAGGTAGGGTGTTCAATTTTTGGAGTCTTTCATGGTGATTGTTTTAGGTTGTACATCTGGTTGAAGGGGATCATGAAGAATGGTTGCTTTATGGATACATGTGTAGCAATGGTGTTCAGTTTTTAGTGATTATTGTTCTTATACCCCTTCAATGGAAACCTTTTCTAGATTTCCTTTTTGCATGTTACACATTCTTGATGACCATCAACTTTATGGGAATTTCCAACCAAATTATTCTCTGAACAACGCCTCCCCTGCTTCTCTGTTGAGGTCCTTAGGGTTAGATGAATGCCTCGATATGCAGGTTTGCTAGTCCTAGGATTGGATGATTACAATGTATATTTCTAGTTACAACCTTCCTTCACAATCCATTATGTAATCACTAATAAATGGTCTAGGTAATGGGGAGTTCCTTTTAAGGGGAAAATCTCTTTCCACTGTCCCTTATTACTGTCTTTAGCTACTTTATTTTATCGTATTCCTAGTGGAAAAGGTTCAGAATGAAACACTACAATTACAATCTTCCTGGACTTATGGTTCGTCTAGTATTTGAGTACTGAAGTTTAAACATCCAGAGCTAAGGTCCGAGCATACATATTTCAGGGTTACTGGATATCTATTAATTTATGCAAGGAGTGTTGCGCCCTGTCGAACCCGACCCAATTTTTTAAATGTTAGCATTCATTTAATTCTTAAATTGTACTAGTTATTCATGTTATACATGCCTTTTTCCAAAGTCACTAAGGTTCTTCAATGATTACTTCTTCGTCTAACTATAAATATAATTTTGATTTGTAGTTAGAAAAGCCTTTGGCCATTATCTTTTGTCCAGAGTTGGAATGGAATGTTATTATTGAATTCCTTACGATATCAATAGACCAATGATTATTTTGTTATGAATCTTGGTTACTGTGACCGTTGGGGTTTTACCAAGGTCTATTTCAGTGCAACATGGTCTATCAGTTATCAATAATGTTGAAGTGCTTGACTGAGATTTACCCAGACAATAGTTATCCTCTTGAAGGCTTTATCCTCTTGAATGAGCCTTCAAGGAGACGGGGATCGGTTCTAACGTGTTGACCCTGTCGACTTGGCCCAGAAGCTAACCCTAGTTATCTCACAAAGTTACTCATGGATTCCTCTTTCATTAATTTCCTTTTCTCTTTTAGCTACAACCACTGAAAAATAGTTTTTAGTTCGAGTTTAATAGAAGCCATAAATAGTTTTGCTAATATGCAGCAACTTAATTTAGTTCTAGAAACTTTATTTCAACACAACCACAGTTACACAATTTAACCCAGTTGCTTCGAGTATAACTAATTAACCAGCAATGAAGGAAACTATTTTTCAATACTTATCTATTTCCATCCTTTATTCCTCTAAGCTAGCCACACAAAGTTCACATAATAACTTATAGAAATAGTTTCATCATAATTAATATTTTATAGAAAGACATATTCCATTGAAAATTTCTTTTCAACATACATAGTTAGGTTTCCACAAGAAATCACTACTAGGTTGTAAGCCAAATTTTTTTTGTGACAAGAAAAAGATACAATCTAGTGTTGTGTTTCTGTGACAAGAAAAAGATACAATCCATCCAAAATCCACATCATAATGTGGTTATAACCAAAAACATATGACACCCCTATTCTTTATGGACCTGAGAATCTTGAGTGCCAAAACTCCCCGAGTTACCTTCTTGAGCCAGGTAGGTTGGCCTACCAGTCAAGGGTTGATTAGGAAATGGTTGATTGTTGCCATATGATTGATTCCAATTTGCAGCTTCCAACCATGGAGGTACTGAGTATCCATACCTCACATTTGCACTACTGACCCCTGCATTAAGTGGAGGTGCGTAATGAGCATATAAGGAATTGACACCAACTCTGGTAGGAACAAGGCAAGTGGGTAAACCCTCAGTTTGATAGTGAGGCACTTGAATGTTTATGAGATCTTGGAATAATGGTGTATTATCTGCAATGGAGTCCAATGAGTTTGAAATAATCCTGGTTTCATCAACTATTCTTGTATCATCGATCATCCCTTGTTCCTTTTCAAGAATTTGTTGTGCCTTTCGTTTTTCCTTTTCCTCTCTTGCCATTTGCTTTTGTTGGTCCTTAACTTGCCTTGCTTTATCTCTTTCAATCCTTTCATCTGCTCGATGTTGCACTGCAACAATCCTTGCTGCCTTCTTCTCCTTGACTAGATCCTTCTTTTTCTGTTTTAATTCTTGCATTTCAAATTTACTTTTTTCAGACTCAACTAATAGGTTTATATAGTCCTCTGAGGTGAGTAACCGTGAGCTTCGGCCCAGACGAAGACTACCCGGTGCACCTTGCTTTTTTTTCATTGATACTCTCTCTACTAGTAGCTTTAGGAACCGTCCAAGTGTCTTCTCCACCCCTCCTACCTGCATGTCATTGCTTGGTACTTCCCTTTCATATATGTTAGAACTGATTGAACTATATCATTATCTTCATTTGATGCCTCATTATGTCCTTCATCTTCTTCCATTGATCTATTGTCCACAAAAAAATGAACAATTTCACTGTTCAATTCTGCTGGTTGTGAGGGCATGTTCATGCTTTCTTCGTTGGTTGATGAGACACTATGTGCATTCATATTGATCATTTCTTATGCTAGCCATGAAGGTGGGGTTACTTGGCTTGGCAATGTCAATTGGTCATTGTCAACTGCATGTTCAACAATGTCATTAACAATATCAGCAATAGGAATTTCATGTTCTTGAGTTGGTGGAACAATCTCCATGTTACTACGAATTTGTTCATGGTTATATTGTGTTTCACATACAGTTTCATCATCTTCAGCATATAAGTGTCCTTGAGATAGGGAAATCATATTGCCAGTTGCAACAACATCATCTTGGTCATCTACTTCTTGCATTTCAACACCTGTTTGGGCATTCCCTTCTTCCTGACCATCCACATGAAATGCTTAGCTACAACCAGTATCACGCATAAGAGCATCATAGTTTAGTGGCCAGGTTCCTGTACTCCTAAAGCCAGCCTTGATATTTGATGGTGTCAAAGCCCTTTTAAAAGATTTACTTGCAAGCTTTGCTAGCTCGAACCTTTTCACCTCAACCCTTGGATTCTTTGCCATCCATGTAACGCGCTCTGACTTGAAATAGTTCTTGAAAGGGCCAAACACACTAACATCAAGGAGTTTCAGCCTGTGAGTGGTATGAGCGAGCAATGTCAATAGGTCGATGCCTAAATTGTTTGCTTCCTCAATTGTTTGTACAACCATGTGGCTCCCATGGCCATCTAATATAAATAGGTGTCTATTATTAGGCGAGATGCCACCTGGTACCGATGCAGCAAAGTGAAAAAGCCAACTTAGAAATAGTTCTTTAGTCATCCATGCATGGGGATGTGCAGCCATGCATGCACCTGGTTCACAGTTCTGTCTATAGTTTTTCAGTTGATTTTTACCTTTGAATAAATAAAATCCTGGGATTGAAGTACCAATTGCATTGACACAACATAAAATAGTTATCCACTCCCTGCTCTTAGGCAAAATCTTTGGCACATTTTGGCTCCCTCTCTTGGCAATTACCCGAATGCCACAATTCCTCCCTGCCTGTAAACCTGTTTCATCACAGTTCCATATATGGTCTGCTCCATAAGAATGTTTATCGTAAACGCTAGAAAGTGTGTCATAGAACTTTTGCACAACTGTAGGGTGCAAATTTAATGCTCTGTCTCTGTCAAGGCCCTCAGCAGTATGCAATACAAGTTATGGATGCCTTTTTTCAAACCTAAACCACTATGATTTACTAAGAAACCCATCTTTGAATGGGTTTGGCCTCCCTTGACAGATTTGAGCAACTGTTGATTTGAGTTGTATTAACTCTAAACAATGTAAACTTTGAAACGGAAACTGTAAACTCAAAACGGGAACTTTGGCCAAAAAACCTCGAAAAAACATAAAAAACAATGTTAAAAATGAAAAGTGTTGATGGTGGAATAACACTTTTTTTTTCCCTTTTT
>APFE031344138.1:21038-61307 GCA_000404065.3 Pinus taeda | reverse complement strand
AGAATATCGTTCATTATTGGTAAACGATACATGGGATCTTGTTCCTCTACCAAAGGGACGAAACTTGTTAGATGCAAATGGGTTTACAGAACCAAGTATGGACCAGATGGGAAAGTTGATAAACATAAAGCTCGTCTTGTTGCTAAGGGTTTTTCATAGGTTGAAGGCATTGACTATACTGAAACCTTCTCCCCTGTTGCCAAAATGAACTGTCCGCCTTGTTCTTTCCCTTGCTGCCTCTTTCAAATGGGAAGTCCATAGATGGATGTTAAATCTGCCTTCTTGCATGGGGACTTGCATGAAGAAATCTATATGGAACAACCTATTGGGTTTATCCAAACAGACTCCAGCCTTGTATGTCGGCTTAAGAAATCTCTTTATGGTCTCAAGCAAGCTCCTCGGGCTTGGTATGCCAAAATGGATAGCTTTCTTTTAGAGTCTGGCTTTTCTAGGTGTTATTCTGACAATACTGTCTACACCAAGAAAGTGGGCAACTCTCTTATCATCCTTGTTCTTTATGTTGATGATCTTATTCTCACTGGTAGTGATCCCAACCTTATCAACCATGTGAGTCCAGCCTTAAAAAGAAATTTGAAATGACAGACTTAGGACACTTACACTATTTTCTCGGTCTTCAAGTCTTGCAATCCAAGGAAGGTATTTTCCTCTCCCAATCCAAGTATGCCTGTGATATTCTACGCCATTTTCACATGGAAGATTGTAAGCCAGCTCCTTCTCCCTTTCAGTCACTTGTACTTACCCTGAAGTTGATGCTACCTTATACCGTCAACTTGTAGGAAAACTTTTGTATCTAACCCATACTTGTCCTAATCTTTCCTTTGCTGTTGGTCTTATTGCTCAGTTTATGCAAATCCCACCTGAAAGTCATTGGAAAGTAGCCAAAAGAATACTTCGTTATGTTCGAGTTACAGTTCAGTTTGGAATTCATTACAGTGCTGAACCATCTCCTCTATTGGTTGGTTTCACTGATTCCGATTGGGATGGTGACCCTGATGATCGGAATTCTACTGTCGGTTATGTGTTCACTCTTGGTTCAGGACCTATTACATGGGCTTGTAAGAAACAAGGTGCCGTTTCTCTTTCTTCAGCAGAAGCAGAGTATCGTGGTGTCGTGGAAGCTAGTAAGGAAGCCTTGTGGCTTCGTCAGATCCTATCTGAGTTTGGCTTTGAGCAGCAGCATCCGACTACACTTTGGTGTGATAATCAAAGTGCCATTCAGCTATGCAAAGATCCATTCCAGCATCAGCGTAGCAAACACATTGAACTACACATGCACTTCATCAGAAAACTCATTCATGACCATGTTCTTGAAGTGCAATATTCTTCAATAGATGATCAGGTTGCAGACATCTTCACAAAGGCTCTCACAGAGGTGAAGTTCACTAAACTTCGATTATGGTTGAGTCAGGAAGTTGTCACTAAGGGGGGATAGGCCTCTATTGCCTCTTTCCTTCTCCTATTGTGTCATATTTGTAAATCCTTCAATCCTATCCCAAGTTGTTCTTAAGGGGGGATGTTAGGATATTCCGACACATAGGAGTAGTTAAGTATAACTTGGTCTAGTATAGAGTTAGGTAAAGTGTGTTTCTTTACTATGTACATTTGTAACTTACAATCCGACGGTCACGATATGTAGTGATCCAAGGGTTCATTCTCTCCTCGGTATTACCGACACTTGATCCGTGGCTTAACACCCGATTTTTCCATGAATTCTATTTAAAGTGCATGGAGGGTCATTTGTAGGTTAATAGTTCACGAGAGAAGCTTATGTAAATTTTCATTCTTTTATTAATAAATTGCCTGAAGTGGTCGCATTGGCTCAGGTCGTGGACTGTTTCCCTCTTTGAGGGTTTTAACCACGTCAAAATACTGCTGCAATAATTTCTGATCTAGTTGTGAGCGGTGTCCTTTGGTGTTCTGTCTGAGGAACTTACCCTGTAAATTCCTACACTGCCTTCAAAATTCTACAGGCACGCCACTATTGGCCTACTCTTCATCAAGGTGTCAGAAGATACATCAGCTAGTGTGACCAATGTCAGAGGATGGGGAAACCAACTCCAAGGGATGAAATGCCTCTCGAACCTCAAGTGACCTTCGAGACATTTGAGAAGTGGGGCATGGATTTTGTGGGTCCTATCAACCCCCCTTCAAAGCAAAAGTCTTACATCATTGTGTGCACCGACAATCTGACCAAGTGGGAAGAAACAAAGGCAATCAAAGCAGAAAAAAAAGAAAAGGTGGTTGATTTTTTAAGGGAAAATATCTTCTACAAGTTTGGCTACCCACGAGAGTTAGTCACCGACCAAGGAAGCCAGTTCACCTCCAACTTGATTGAAGACTTGCTCACTCATCATAAGATCAAGCACAGGACTTCCACCCCATATCATCCACAAGCAAATGGGCAGGTGGAAGTCACTAATAGAGCATTGGAAGGGATTTTGACTAAGGTGGTGAGAAACAACAGAAAGGATTGGGCAGATCGCCTGGTTAAGGCTACTTGGGCCTACAACACCACTTGGAAGACTACAACAGGTTTCACACCCTATGAGCTGCTCTAGAGGAAGAAAGCTTTGTTGTCCATAGAGTTCGAGTACAACACATTGAGGGTGGCAGCTCAGCTGGACCTAGATCTCAGCCATGCTGAAAGGGAAAGATTATTGTAGCTGAATGGATTAGATGAACACAGAATGCAGGCCCTCTTCCACTCCGAAGTAGTTCAACTCTAGAGGAATATATGGCATGACCGGCACCTTAACGAAAAGCAATTCCAGCCAGGAGATTGGGCGTTGTTGTATGACTCAAGATACAAGGATTTCAAAGGGAAGCTGAGGACAAGATCGTTAGGACCATATACAATGGAGAAATGCAATGACAATGGTTCAGTCCTTATCAGGACCATTGATGAAGAAGCCATCCCCAAGCTTGTCAATGGGCATCGATTGAAAATCTACAAGAAACCCCTTTCGAGGCAGGAGTTCATTGAAACTGTTGAAAAATCAGTGCTGGTAGTAGAGCAGGGTTCTACCTCTATTCCCGCCACACCTTGATCATGAAAAACAAAAAAAAAAAAAAAAAAAAGGGAATAAAAAGATCACTGGGTGAAAACCTCTCCGAGGCGCCCAGGGCAGACAGTGAGGGTGAAAACCTCATGGAGGTGCCCCAGCTGTCTCTCAGAAAATAAAGAGATGGAATAAAAAATATCCCTGGGTGAAAACCTCTCTGAGGTGCCCAGGGCAGATAGTGGGGGTGAAAACCTCATGGAGGCGCCCCTACTATCTCTCAAAGAAAAAAAAAAGAAAAAAGAAGAGAAAAAGAAAAAACAGATCTAATCTCTGGAATTATTGCAGGTTACAGGGAATACAGTGCAGATAAAGAAGGTCGCACAAAACGAGGACAGGGGTCCATACCAAGCTACTAGACATCCTAACAGACACTCCCTCCATGGCCACTCACTTTTTCCAGGATTTGAACACATTCGGGCCAAGATTCAACCTCCTACAGGAAGTTCTGAGCTTTCTACAGGAAGTTTCGAGGCTTTCTACAGGAAGTTCTGCATTTCTACAGGAAACATCCTGTAGAGCCTTTGGGCAGGCCAAAATTGATTCTGGAAAGGGATTTAAAGCTTGAAGTCTGTTGATGAGACCTGCAACCACTCCTTTCTTCCATCCATCACCGGTTTCATCACTTTCCACTGCCATGGCAAAAATCTGGTTATGTATTCCTGCACAGTCATGCAAAGAGTCATGTTTTCCTCAGATTGATTTTTTTTTTTCCAAGGGACAAATCAAGCATTCAGAGGCTCACACACTCTACTTATCAAAGCTCCATCAGGACCTGTCATCCACGAATATAACCTTTCTCGTTTCAGCATGCATCCCAGGAGGAGAAGCAGCTATAGGATGTCCTACAGGAATCCGGTAGCAGTTGATCCATTTGGAGCACATACTATGGAGTCAAAGCAGCTCAGATCGATGCATGGGACATGCAAAAAGCTTTGCTTGAACGTGAACACCTCCTCGATAGCTGAGAAAGGACAAAACCGTGCATACATCGTTCACAAACAGAAGATCAGGTCTCGAAGTCTTGCATCCACCATCAGTGAATGAAAGAAGGAATTCCAACGCCTGTGCACGAAGCAGCAGTGAGAAAAGCCATCGTTCCACGTCCTGAAGCCTGTAGAACACGTCCATGGCCACACAGGTAAGTGTCTAACCTTATTCGTCAAAATGCATAGACTATACTCTGAAAACTGCATGTCTGTGAAATGGTGTGGATTGAACGAATTCGGTGGCCAGTCAACTGGCCACCCACAGTCAGTCGAATGGCCTCGTGGGATCCGAACGAGCTAGGTTATGCTTGAATCCTCCAAAGGGACGAAGAGTCGACACGTGGGAAGTGTCCAGTCGGGGAGAATCGGCGGATTGACAGTAATGGTGGCGGTTAACGGGAGAGAAAGGAAATGGCGGTCAGAGACACGCCGAAGAATGATGGTCATGACGTTGGTTAACGGCTCAGCCTAGACACCTCACCCCCTCGCCATGAATTGCGTCGTAATTCAAATTGCTCGACCGAAGAACTCACGATGAACCGCTGTCATTTACACTTGTAACTGTTGTTCAACAAAGTACGCGTCCTCCTCCTCTGCAATTCGTTAGCCCGAGCTTCTCGGCCCATTTCAAAATCCTCCCGCGTCCCAGGCTCATTCAGAAGTGCCGTGACACCTTCCGAAAGCCGGCAAAGCTCTCTACAGGAAGGAGCTCTATAGGAAACGCAGCACAGCCTCCCGGAGCAGAAAAACCTGGACTTTCTGCATCGACATTGCAGTTCGAAGAGAGGTAGGCCCGAAAACACCATTCTCATGCATGATATTTCGAAAGGCAGTGAATTAAACTATCTGTAGTAGGCGAATTAGAAGAAAATCTTCTTGTGGGTCTAGAATAATAGTTTGCCTGTGTGATACACGGAGTTTTTCCAGTTGGTTCTGCATCACATTCTCCTCCACGGTTCCTGTTAACAAATTCTTCCTATAAGAAATGATAAACCACTGTAAGGGCTAACCTATGCATAAAAAATCATGACTGTTATGTGGTTGGGGATAAAAATCAAGCTCTGCATTCTATCTGTGAGAGCCTAATTCCATTTTGACAGTCGAGTTTTGGGCAGCAACATCATTCTAACCGGGGATTTGGTGCAAAGGGAAATACAAACACCTGAGGGATACTGTCTTCCAAGTTCTGGGGAGGAAACCATACACAGAATTCCCCTTCTAACCATAGCACAAGCCAAAACAGATTATTTTCATCATGCCAGGAGGGTTTATCAGGAAGGAACCCTCAGATTCTAGGAAATTACGGGAAAATCCCCAGGTGGTAGACCTAGTTACCCGTGCCAATTGGATGACCTTCTGTGACAGAATCCAAGGTTATGATGATGAGGTCACAGAAGAGTTCTTAATTTCCCTGCAGCCTAAATCCAAGATACTAGCAACTGTAAATTTCAGAGGGTTGACCTTAAAGCTGACCCCACAACTCATTAGTCGAGTCACTGATCTACCATTGGGGATACCCTGGAGCAAAGAGGAGAGGTCATTGGACCAAAAAGCGAAAAAGGAATTCTTCCTACCAAAGGAACAGTTTTCAGAGGATAAAAATGGGGTCCGGAGAGCTAGCCTACATCCATTTTGGAGCGAGGTTAGCCTTCAGATCATGAAATACATTACCTGTGAGGGGCGGTTCAGTATTGTATATGGATATCACTTCCGGTTGCTAACTGATCTCAGACATAAGATGGATTTACCCACAGAACAAAAGTTAAGCATCCCATATTTCCTCCTACAATCATTAATTGAGTGTGGAACAAAATTGCAAGAAGGGACACCGGACTAGCTGGCCCATCATGGGCTTATCAAGCTTCTAGTAGAAGACGCCCTCCATACCTATACTATCCCTCTCTCCTGGGAGATTTTCCGCAATATGTCCAAGGATGATGATATCCAAATTTTGGCCGAGGAGCTCACTTCATCCAGTAGTGAGGAAATGGATCATATTGAGGCAAAGAAGAAAACTAAGGGTAAGGAAACCCAGGACAGACCACCACAGGAAGAGCAAGAAGAGAAACAAGAAAAAGGCCAAGCTGCTAAGACCAAAACTGTGGGTGGAATAAAGGCACAAACGCCAAGGGAGAAACGGTTGCAAATCAGGGCAGAGAGGACTGAAAATGTCCAAGCAAGTGAGGGCACACCCAAGGCAACCACAACACAATTCAAAGAGAAGGCACCCCCAGCCAAGCAAGCCAAAACATGGAAAACAATTTCTACAAGAAGCCGGAAGACCATTTCTACAGGAAGCCAGAAAGTGGTCAACACAGGACTTTCTACAGGAAGTCTAGAAAAAGGGCAACAGAAGGAAAAATCACCCGAGATTTTAGCCAAGGAGGCAGCAGTTGTGATGGCCACCCTAATTACATCTCCAAAGTAGAAAGGGAAGCGGAAGAGGGAGCTTTCCATGTATTTTAAGGCAAGAAGGAGCGTGAGGATAAAGAATGGCAGACCCCAGCCACCGTCAAAAGAACCAATCACAATTGTAGACACCCCTGCCACACAAAAGGAGAGGTCTCCCTCCAAGCCATCCTTCACTTATGAATGGGGAAGCCCGAAGACATCCACTTGGAGAGAAAGAATGAAAATGTTGGACATAAAGGCCTCTCTATAGGATGTTGAAACTATTCTATAGGAAACACTGGCTAGGCTCAAGGAGACCGAAGAAATGGAAGGTGAGGCAGCTAAATCACCATAGAAGGAAGAAAATGTGGAGAATATTGTGGAACCTAGCCCCCAGCCCAGCTTGGGCTCCTACTATAACTTCTTAGAGGCCGGAAAGATCATTCCTCAAAAATTCATAGTGCCACTTTTCCTTGCACTAGAAGAAGAGAGAGTGAGGACCCACACTTGGATGTGAATTGCTAATTCCAAGGGTGTGGTAGATATAGGTCCTCTAGAGGAACAACTCAGAGAGGCAAGAAGGGAATTGGCTATGGTACGACATGTGGAGAGCAAACAACAAGTCAAGCTACAGGAAGAAAATGAGCTGCTTAGACAGCAGCTATAATTACAAGGAAAAAGGAAGGAAGACATGCCTCACATCTTGGGAGAACAACAACAACAGGAGGAGGCCACAATAGCCAAAGATACCCTTGATGAATAGCAGAGAAGGGAAGGGATGCAGGCTGAAATTGAGACACTGAATCGATAGCTACAGGAAAGAGAATTACAAGCAACCCTAGAGATACAGTCTCTGAAATAGCAGGTGTAAGAAAAGGAGGCCCAACTGGCCTGCATGGCCAGCTGGGCAATGGAAGCTCTGCAGTGTAGGCAGCCTACCAAATCCTATGCCCTATACCTCAAGGATCAATGGCTACAGTTTCAGATCAATACCTTGGCTCAAAGGGGCATCACCCCATTCCAAAATTATCATCAGTTTGCAGCTCTATGTGGCAATAGTTCATCCGAGGATAGGGCCAAATTATCAGAGTTCTACTTGCACAGCTTCGCCCTTCCCAACATGAATGCATGGGATCCCAACACTGTGATAGGAGATGTCAAACTTATGGCCATGGCCTCTTGGATGGGCCATGAGGAAAAGAGAGCAGCAGAGGTCCGCAGTATCATAGGCAGAGAACTTAGTGAGCCACTAATGATTAGAGCGGAGCCAGATGACCCCTCAGTAGTGATAAGCGCCCACTAGCACTTGGCCAACAATCCTCAGGATTTACCAGGATACATTGAGCAATAGGCTCAAGCTATTGCCCACTTTGAAGACATGGAGAGACTGTTGGGAGAAAATCGCCTGCATGCCTGCACAAGGCGATGGAACACACTGCCTCATAGCTTGAAGATAAGGGAATACCACTCTCCCACCAGGATGAGGGAGGCCTTGGCAAGGGTACCTCTCTACAAACAGTTGATGCAGAATCTGCAGGCCAATTGGATTGGCCCGAAATTCAGTCCTCCTTTGCTTTTGGGATTGCTAGAAGGATTTAAGGAAGAGGAGGAAGGTAGACAATGGGAGGAAGTGGAAAGGAAAGCAGGATTCCACGAACGGAAAAAGGATATCACCATGGAGGCCTGGGACGTGAGGGAGGCAGTCAAGGCCATAAAGGATGATGAGCTGGACTAGTTGCTCAGACGATGAGCAACCCATTTAGCAGGGGGGTGATGATGAGCCCTGAATTGGGTAACTTATTGGGCTCATTTTGCCTAATTGTCCTTGATCAATCCTCCAATTTTCATAGATTATTTATGTTTCTTAGTATGTTTGTGTTATTTTAATGAATAAGGGTGGTCACTCTACCTAGGAGGCTAATACGTGGTTATTTTAGGTTTTTTGGACAAATTTTGGAGAAAAACCAAGCAATTATGGGTCAGGTGACAGCCAAGCTTGAGGTGAGGATTCGTAGGGAGGTTGTCTCTTGCATTAAATGGCCTTCCTCGAAATCTCCACCCTCAACTCCGAGCTCAACAGGCCACCAAAACGAGTTCTAAAGGCAGCCGAGCAGTGTTGGGAGGAGTGACTGTTTACTAGTAGTTGGGACAGCCCAGTCCCTTGAATTTAGGAGGGCTCCTAGGCCCCTCGTAGTGTATAAATAGGAAGTTCTCAGCCTTTGTAGTCTACTTTTGGAACTGTTGGTATTTGCACTATAGTGCTGTCATTTTGCTCAGCCTGTTTTCTTGTAGCCACCACTGTACAACTTTCTTGTGATGATTCTTTTTGAATAATGAGAAGCAGCTTTACTTGGCATCAGATTTGAGTCATTTATAGGAGCCTGCAGCTCTTGGGGTTGGGCCCAACCCGAGTGCTAAGGCCTCCTTTATGTATTGTTATTTGTCCTTTATGTATTTGCAAAATCATTTCTGTTAAGTAGATTAAATCTTGCTGATAAACTAGGTCGTTGTTGATGATTAGAAAGTCTTTTGATGTTCAGATTAAGTTGATAGGTTATTGACAGGGAAAATCTCCAGAAAAAGGCCATCAAACACCTTTGATTTCACCTCTCCCTCAGTGGGATCAGGAGCTGGAATCAAGGTGACCTTGCTGCCCAAAAAAACACTGACTTTGCTTTGCCATGCAATCATTAGTGTTTGGTTTTCATCTACAGAATTTGGTTACATGTTCAGATTCTTGAATGCCTTGTTGCATAGTTAATATACATGGTTTCCTTGCGAATAAAACTTCTGTTCATTCTCTTTACTGTTAGCTAGATCAGATTAGGTCAACGTAGCTAGGTCTCAGATTTTACAAGTCTTCATCGGTTCAATTGGAAAAATGACTTGCAGAGCACCTGTTATCCTTCTTTACCTGCCCATTCTCCATAAATCCCACCTGCTTCACCCTCCACTTAGAATCCTTGCCTCACATTTGCCATTTGCCCACATAACCCTAATTTTTGTGCAACATTGCTTCAGTCTTCCTTAAACAAATCCAGTCATCTACATCTTTCCTCAACTCCATCCACCAAGTCCTGGATCACCTCCAACCCTTATCCTGCCCCCATACTCACTCATTCACCTTTTCCTCTCCATCCATCCTCAAGAATCTCATTTCTGCACATCCTGTAGAAAATTACAGACATCCTATAGAACCCCTGCAAACTTCCTGTAGAAGCTCACGAATGAGGTTTCTTGATAGCCAAACTCTATGGAAGGGTGTTAGGGACCCCTTAAGCCCTCTCTAAACCTTCCAAACCTCCTCCAAGCATT
The DNA here is from genome assembly GCA_000404065.3 of Pinus taeda. Classification (NCBI taxonomy): domain Eukaryota; kingdom Viridiplantae; phylum Streptophyta; class Pinopsida; order Pinales; family Pinaceae; genus Pinus; species Pinus taeda. Next base: position 51,532 of record APFE031344138.1, on the reverse strand, counting down.
TCTTCTCACCACTCCACCTCTGCACAATCAAATCACATGCATAAAAACTTTGGCAACTTATTCAAAAATACAAAAAGATGTTTTTTTTTTCAGATGTTACTGTAGAAATATCTTAGATACATGTATTTACCTTCCTAGAAACCAATGGCATCTCTTTCAGTAGCTTGCATCCTCTTTCTTGCATCAGTAGGGCTAGCTGGTAAAATTAGGGTTTGCTAGGGTTTACGTTTCCTTTCTACTTTCCAGTTTCTTTCTGCACGTAGATCAATCTCCTTTGAGTTAGTTTTCATCCATCAGTTAAAAATATTCTTCTAAGAGCTCAAAGAAGTTAGCTTAAGCCCCTAGTGGACTTGTGCCAGCTGACCAAGTGACAGTTGCGGCAAGAGCTAGTACTTATGCATACAACATCATCATTTCCAAGTTTGTTACGAACTACCGGGTTCATAAGAGTAAAGAAGGGAGTCCCAGGAGTTGCAGCATTATTGCTGCAATACTGGAGCCCACCACATTGGTTATGTTATTTTGTAAATGAAAGAAGAACAGGTGCATGTGATGTTGCAAGAATGTTGGAACCGCAGGAAAGGGACCTTTTCACCATCTCCATACAAGACTTCTTCACTCTCTTTTGATGAATCTCAACCACTATTGTTGAGCTCTTCCTTTTAGGTCACCATGAGCAGCCCTCTTAGTCCAAAACTGGTCTTCCTAGAGTGTTGAGCTTGGCTAGGGGTTTTGGTCACCTTCCATCCATCCACCACATCCTCCATCCATCTTTCCATCCCTTTATCTCATCATTCTTACCTTCCAAACCTTCTCGAAATCCCTCCTGTATCATTACAGGTCTTCTTGTAGAAATACAGGGATCTTGTAGCATGCTTGCAGCAGCTTGTTTTGCCCTTATTTTGACCTGTAATGCAAGATTGACTTAGTTTAGAAGTAGGTTGACCCCCCAACTTGGAATCCATGATCAGAGGTAGCACCTAGATCATTCCCACCATTCATTTTCCTTCACTGCAAGAGAGAATAACATTAGTTTCTTTATCAAAATATTTGGCAAGTAGAACATTACTTTATATGCAAGTGTGAATTGGATAGATGATGCATGAAATATTGAGTTATGAGTTGGTAGAATAATTTCCTGTTTATAAGTGAATTTGATATCTAGATGGTTGATTGCAATTACTGTAATTTCCTTTCTACAGGTAGCATAACTCTTGTGTTCTTTCATGAATTGATTTAGTAGCATCCACAATCGAGATTTGATAAGCATTTACTTTTTCTACATTACAGTTATCTTTTGAATTGCACTTTTAGTAGTTAATCCCCCCCCTAATTTAGTAGAAGAATGGTCTTGGATCCCTAATGATCAAATGAACTTATTGAGGGTGGCATGAGTAAAATTCCATCTACTGTGTATATAGCACTATCACCTCGAAGTTTGTACGAACCCGAGGTTAATAAATAGAGTTGAGGAACTGGGAGTTGCATCACACTTGGTGTAATATCAAAGTTCACCAATAACCATTAACATAAAGACCAGAGGGGTATTACATCTTCCCCCCCTTTTTATTCAACATTGTCCTCAGTGTTAATTTTCCAATTGCTTCCCTGGTAGAATAGTGTTGGAAAGGCCTCTCTCATTTTATTATCTATCTCCTAGGCAGCCTCTTAAGGTGTAAAGTGTTTCAATTGCACTTTAACCTTAGTGACAACTCAATTTCAAAGAAATATCTCTCTCTAATCTAATATGTGAAGTGGCTCTTCCAGGAAGTCTCCTTCTGGTTCCACTTGTATCGAATTTCAATCAATTATGTGATAATTGCCATAGACATTTTTTTTTAACAAAGATACATGAAAAATAGTGTGTACTTTTATATGGCTAGGCAATGCTAGCTGATAGAGTATTGGCCCAAATTTGTCTAAAATTTCAAAAGGTATATAGAATCGTGGTGCCAATTTGGTACAGATTCCTCTCCTTAAGGTGTTTTTCCTTGGTTTAACTCTTAAATATACATGATCTCCATTCTTAAATCCCTTGTGATTTCTCTTTTTATCAACATAACTTTTATGTCTATATTTTGCATTTTTTTATGTTTTGTCTAATTTTCCACACCACATGTTCCATCTCTTATAATGCCTCTAGTCCTAGTATTAGTCTCTTTCGACTGACTCCAGCTAAGAGGTGTGTGTCATTTTATGCCATATAGGGACTTGAAGGGACTCATTTTTATTGAAGATTGATAACTATTATTGTAGGAAAATTCTGTTAAATGTAGAAAATATTCCCATTTAGCAAGTTTGTCTATGATATACATTCTTAGCATGTACTATAAAATATGATTTGTTCTCTCCGTTTTCCCATTATTTTGGGGGTGATATGCAGTGCTAAAATTTAGTTGTGTTCTAATTCCCCTGAACAAATCCTTCCAAAATTTGGAAGTGAACTTAGCATCCCTGTCGAACAATACCATTTTTGGTATTTCATGTAATTGAAAAATATCTTTCATAAAAACGTTTGCAATCTAAGTTGTTCCATAGGTAGAATGTATAATTATAAAGTGTGATGCCTTACTTAGGGTGGCTACTATTACCATAATGGATTCATGTTGTCATCTTGTTTTTGGTAATCCTATAATAAAGTCTAGTGAAATCACTTCCCATTTCCATTCAGGAATGGGTAGTGGGTTTAATAATCATACTAGGTGTTGGTGTTCTTCCTTCACCTGCTGACATTCTAAGCATTTAGACAAGTATTCTGCAACTTCCTTTTTCATAGTTGGCTAGTAGAACTCCTTCCTTAGTACAATTATCATTTCTTAATATCCTAGGTGTCCAACATATGGCTTCTTATGATGTTCATCTAATATTTCTGTTTTATAACACTTACATTTGGAACATAAAATCTATTTACATAGGTGAGCAACTTTTCTTAATTTCCAACATAACTATTGTTGTCTATTGCAATTTCTGTTGAATTTCTAGATAGTTATGATCTTCCCGTATTGAATTTCTGATTTGTTCTATAAAATATGCACTGACAATGCTAGAAGATATTTCCATTAGGTCATGTGCATGTCTACTTAAAGCATATGTTGTTATATTTCATTTTCCATATCTAGTTTGACTAGCATTAAGATTTGGTTGGCTGAAAAAATAATTCAAGCTAACATGATCTACAACCAAGGTCAATATTTTTCTGGATTTGAGACCTCTGTGGTGTAATATTTTTGAATCAGACATCGGAGAATCCACAGTAATAAGATTTTTCTGCCAACGTTTCGAATCCCAACTGGGATCCATCATTAGGGCAACTTGAAGCTTGATAGAAGAAGAGCAGCTGATTAGGGTATAAATAGGGATGAGGAAAGCAAAGAGAATGGTTGGCTCTCAATTTTGAGAAGTCGGCTGCCTCTCTATTAATTAATTTTAATTTTTATTAGAAATTTTTTTTTTTTTAATTTTTTAAATTTTTTTTTTTTTTTTTTTAAATGAATAATAATAATTAATTAATTTTCAATTAAATTTCTATTAATAAAGAAGATTATTAGATTCATATAGTTAGGGTTTTATTAATTAGAACTTGGATATTAATGTGAATTAATTTATAATCACATCAAAATATTTATTTACATATAATATACTATTCTTAATAGAGTTATAATCTTATTATTATTTTTATTATTAATGAATAATGAATAATATAAATATAAAGAATTAAAACTTTATTAATTGTTAATTGTTAATTCGAAATTAATTATTATTATTAATATATAATACTTACTCATTACTATTTCAAATTAATGATCATTTTATGAAGAATAATTCTTTAATTTTTATTAATTAGAGATTAATTAATATAATTAATATGAATTAACATATTCAATTTAATATTCATTAGTTAATTGGTTAATGATTTTAGTGAATATTTTTCCCAACAGGTAGTGCATCCACATCTTTAAGGCATGTATTACAATAGTCAGTTCTAAATAATTTATTGCATAGTTATTTTCATGTGATTTTAGTTTCCTATACTCATATGCCATTACTGAAATTTCCTGCATTAAGTATTCTCCTAAAGCTTCCAAAAAAGCATCGGTGCATACTACAAATTCCTTTTCAGGATCTGCAATCTCCAAAATAGGGGCAATTGTAAGAAAATGTTTTAGTTTGTCAAAACTTTCTTGGCACTTGGTTGTCCACTCAAACCTTGTTCCTTTTTTTTGTAAGGACGTGATAAGGTAGGCCAATTTAGAGAAACCTTCTATGAATCTTGGGTAATACCTTGTAATTCCCAAGAGGATCAGACAACTGACACATCCTTTGCTGTGGGCCAACTCAAAATAGCCCTGACCTTCTCAGGATCAACAGATAGTACCTCTTTTGAAATAATATGGCCCAAATATTGTATTTTGTCCTTGTAAAGATCACATCTACTAAACCTAGAATATAATTGATGTTCTCTTAACATTTGCAGCACCAATTTCATATGTTCTTCATGTTCTTATTGATTCCTGGAATACACTAGGATTTCATCTATAAATACTAGCATGAATTCATCAAGGTACTTACTAAGTACATTGTTCATTAAGCACATAAATGTTGTTGGTGCATTTGTAAGGCCAAATGGTAACACTACAAATTTGTAGTGATCATATCGGGTTCGAAACATTGTCTTAGTAATGTCCTCATCCTTTATTATCAGTTGGTGATACCTAATTCTCAAATCAATATTTGTAAATATGGTTTCACCCCTTACTTGATCAAATAGATCATCAATATGGGGAAACGCGTATTTTCTTTTAATGGTTAGTTTATTTAGTTGTCAGTAATTAATGCACATTTTGAACGTACCATCCTTCTTCAAAAATAAAACATTAACCTTCCATGGGGAGACACTGGGTCTAATGTAGCCTTTATCGAGTATTTCTTGTAACTACATCTTTAATTCCATTAATTCTGGAATACTCATTTGATAAGGTGCTCTAGATACTGGGGTTGCACTAGGTACTAGATCAATGAAGAAATATATGTCTCTACAAGGAGGTAAACCTGGAATCTTTTCTAGAAAAACATCTTGAAATTCACTAATGATGGGCAGATCATCTAATTTTTGTTTTTTTTTTTATTGATAATTTTCTTTAGCATACACTGTGAATCATTGACACCCTTTCCTAACACTTTTTCAATTGTAAGGATGAGATTTGTGTAACTAAGATTGTTTTCGGTATGTATTTTGTTAACTAGGTTTGTCACTCTTGACCTATACAACTTACTATTTTCTCGAAATAGTTTATGACAACTCCATGTCTTTCCATCCAGTTCATGCCTATTAGCACGTTGTAGGACCCTAAGGGGAGTATATTCAAGTTTATTTTCATGGAACAACCATTTAAATCAACATAACATCGTTCATTAGGGGAATTTTGAGATCTAAAATGGGCCTCCTAAGTAAAATAACAGTGGAAATAATAAAATAAGATTAGATTACATCATCAAAATTTAGAGGGAAAAAAAGGAAAAAAACTATTTTTTTCAACTCGTATTTTCAACTTATCTCCCTATGGGTTTGCTCAAATTTTGAGCAGGAAAACTTTTTGGATGCAAAATTTGATTCCTCATCCAAGGAGTACCTATGTTGCATACTTTTGATGGACCCTGCTACATGAAAAAAGAGAAATACAAGAAAAAAGTGATCTCAATCATCATTTTTCATGTATTTCCATTAAGGGAATTTTGAGGTCTAAAATGGGCCTCCTAAGGAAATTATAAAATAATAGTGTAAATAATAAAATAAGATTGCATTATATCATCAAATTTTAGAGAGAAAAAAGAAAAAACTATTTTTTGAACTCGTTTTTTCAACTTATCTCCCTATAGGTTTACTCAAATTTCGAGGAGCAACACCCATTGGATGCATAATTTGATTCATCATCCAAGGAGTGCCCATGTTGCATACTTTTGATGGACCCTTATACATGAAAAATGAGAAATACATGAAAAACGTCATTGCAATCACGTTTTTTCATGTATTTCTCATTTTTCATGCAGCTGGGCCCATCTAAAGTATGCAACATGAGTAATGATTGGATGAGGAATTAAATTTTTCATCCAATGAGTACTCCCGCTTGAAATTTGAGTCAAACCTTAGGGAGATAAGTTGAAAATACAAGTTGAAAAAGTAATTTTATTATTATTATTATTTTTAATCTTTTTACTTTTTTACTCCAAAAATGGTGAATCATCCCCCATGGTTGACATCATCATCTTGAATCTTATTGGTTCTTAAAAAGTATATTTTGGTTGTACATTTTCTTAGGAGGCCTATTTTAGACCTCAAAATTTCCGTAATGTTATTTTTCGTGTAGTAGGGTCCATCGAAAGTATGCAACATGGGTACTCTTTGGATGAGGAATTAAATTTTTCATCCAATGAGTACTACCACTCAAAATTTGAGTAAAACCTTAGGGAGATAAGTTGAAAATACAAGTTGGAAAAGTAGTTCTATTATTTTATTATTATTTAATCTTTTTACTTTTTTACCCCAAAAATGGTGAATCATCCCCCATGGTTAACATTATTATCTTGAATCCTATTGGTTCTTACAAAGTTTATTTCGATTGTACACTTTTCTTAGGAAGCCCATTTTAGACCTCAAAAGTTCTTTAATGTCACTTGGCTAGTTACCCTCCTCTTTGTGTCAGTTGTTAACTGTACAAACCATGCAGTCTTAAATTTTTCAATTTTTAATTTACATTTTTCCACGATCTGAGGACTAATTAAATTAAGCTAGCCCCTAGATCAATTAAGAAAGAAACAGGTTGGTTTAAAATGTTACCTTCAATCTATATGATAGTGGATTGGTGCTCCACTTGCATATCCTCCAACACTGCACTTATTCTTGGGATGTTTCAGGCAATATCATTCATAGTTGTTGCCTCGTGGATAACTTGAATGTTTTGAATACATCTGAGGTTATGTGGGAAATCCCTCAACAAATGGGGTTACCCGTTCCCCCAACACTTCAGTGGTTCTCTCTCTTTGACCCCACTTGTCCTGCTATTGTTCAAATCCATGGGCCTGGACCCAGTTTGAGATTGTGTTGGCTGGGTTGAATTCCCTTTGTTGAATTTCTTCCTCTAGTGGTCCCTTCCAAAAAAATTTGAGATAAGAACGTTTCTTTCTTTTTGTCGCCACTATAAATTTGTTTATGTCCCTACTTTGCCAAGGTTTTAGGCCTTCTCCCCTGTTCTTGAACTGTTGATAACACAATCTTTCTTTTCTAACCACTTCATCCATGGTTTTAGGATTTTCAAACTCAATCCTTTCCTTGAATGGGAATGATAGGCAATTCAAAAATATTTGCACCTTGGCTTTCTCTTCTTTACTATAAGGGACATACCACAAAAAATTTGTAAACTTAGTCAAAATCTCGTCCATAGTTAACTATCTCATTCTTAATTCATGGAACTCTATTGCTTGATCATCATAATATCGTTCATTCAGGTATCTCGACTTAAACTATTGCTGGAACTCCTCCCAGGAAATTGTCTTTTCCTCCAATGTATGCACAATTTTGACTTCTTCCCATGAGAGTGCAATCTTACCTTGTAACTGATAAATGGCCAATATGGCCTTCAAATTACTTTCATACTCATAAGCTTGGAAATACTTTGTCATGTTGAGGAGCCAAGCTTTTGCATCCTCCTCCTTTCTCCATCAAAGGTAGGGGGATTTAATTTTTTGAACTCTCCTTGCAGCTCCACTCTCTTCTTCATTTTTTGTATTTTTGGATAAGTTTTGTTTGAATCATCTCCACTTCTAGAATTTTTCAACTCTGTCTCAACATTTTTCCTTTTTAGTGCTTTTGTTTCTATTGTTCTATGACTAGATTTTTCAGTTAAATTTCTTATCATCCTTTCTTTCTCTTCACTAGCCTTTAGTAGGTGCTCACTTTTGTTTCTGAGGTGAGTCAACTCTTGTTGTAAACCTCTGATAATATCCATGAACTGAGTTATTGGTGGGTTGTTTCCTCCCCTCCAGCTCTACATATATTTCATCTCCCTGTGTTGTAGGTGGAGTAGGATCATCAATCATTCTGTGTTGTAACCTACTTCACTTGAGTACCTTATGGTCAACACAAAATAGTATTAGCACCTCATCAAAACAAATTCTTAATTTTGCACATAACTATATTTTAGTGTAGTGGTTCACTTCAAGCCAAGTTTTGAAACTGGTGATTTGATACCATTTGTCACAAAACCATTCTTGGGACTTTTTTTTTCCTTTTTCAACATATACTTATCTATACTCTTACTTCTACACTCACATATCAAGCTATCATTTTTCTTTTATTTATTCTTTTCATTCCTTGGTAAGGTAAGGATGTACCCCCTTCATTTAGTTATGGGTTCACCCCCTATTTTCCACCCTACCCATTCCACATGATGATGATATATATATATATATATATAGATATATATATCTGTGTGTGTGTGTGCATGTGTTGATTTAATTTATTTTCATCGTCCATACACATAATTTTGCACTAACCATTTAATATGTGGTTATATGATAGATTATTTACCCTATGGTTTAAATGATAATGTGGCTAGGTGTTGAGCATGGAATCCCCCCACAACATTTTTTGGGGCTCAAAGCCCAAGTTTTGGTCAAAGGTTTTGTAAGACTTCGTAAATTGCGGGTACAGAGCGCGAAGTATAGGATGAGTCATAGGGTTGTCTTCCCTAAAGTAGTCTAATGTAATGTAAAGTCATCTCGGCCTACCCATGGTCCGTGGACCATGGGATTGTATAAATAGAGCGAGACTCTAAGTTGTAAAGAGAGCGAATTGGAGAGAAGAATAGGAATTGTTCAAGCATAGACTAAGATTCTAAGTGTATTGAGTCGTAGAGGTAGGAAGAGGCTCTGCAGCTGAGTGTGCAGAGGCCTAGTAGAATTCGCAGCTAAGTGCGCGGACCCTTGCAGCTGAGTGCGCAGGATAGTGTCGAGTATGTAATCTGGAACGAAGAATAATAAAGAGAAGTTGATTCCCATTTCTGTGTATCTACTGTGTATTGCCTTCTTTACATTTATACTGTTTTATCTATCATGCACACTAATATGATTGTTGAATATGTTGTAATAATCATTAAGTATTACATAAATAAGTTAATTAATTGGGCAATAAAAGATTGAATAGAAAGGAACTTGGGTGTTACATGGGTTGCGCCCGGGAAGGGCTGCGCAGAAGCAGCATTGCAGGCTGTGAAGGAATAACAAGTGCGCGTAGTGACGTGCACGCAAGGTCAAACCGCGGACCTCCAGAAGCTCATCAAACATTCACAGGGTGTGAAAACTTGGTTCTAGCACCCTCCCATTCTACTTCGAGTGAGACCTCAGTCCGCACTCCGAAGACTATTGCCGAAAGGGCCAGTAGTACCAGGATTTTCTTGGCTAAATCACCTCTGAACCTAGGTCAGGCCCATACAAGCCAACAAATGGTTTCATTGCTAGGACCAGGATCTGTATAAGGGATGTCTGATGTCGTGCCACTGGAATCCAACAAAGAAAGAAATTGAAGGGTGGTTGGACAAGAAGATTCACGAGTTCGCAACGCAGGAAAACAAAACTCCAAGAGTATCTAAGGAAGAATGATTGGAGCGCTACTTGTATACGGATATCCATAAAATGTTCTTTGCATCCTTTCCTTCTGAGCTGTATGAGTGGATTGTGAAGTTAGAAGACAACCAGGGAAGGTGTAGGGTCAACAAGCCAATAGTGTGGACTTCGGAATTAGTGTGAAGAATAGAAGTGTCAGGAGATAAGATTGCACGAGCTGTGGACCATTGGCTTGACCAAATAATAGGAGGATTTATCTCTGAGTTTGCAGTAGACATGACCGTCAGCTACAGTGAGGTGGAGCGGCATTTCCTCAGGGGACCGTGAGGTAAGTATATTAAATCTATGAACACTTGGATTAAGATGCTATTGAGTGAAAAGAGGGTTATGCGAATAAATTAATCTTTGGGACTATGCAGAGCGGGAAGATCTACAAAAGCGGAGGTAGCGAAGAATTATAAACCAGTGCCTTAATTTCACCCTCGCAGGAGAGAGAGGAAGAGCTCGCGAAGGTTTCTCCGAGAAGCGTGGTCAATTTGATAAGGCATCGAATTCCACATTTACCACCTCCACCCACACCGTCACCCATCTCACCCTCCTCACCTCCATCTCCACCTGCCCCACCTCTGCCACCACCACAGTTCAATATGGTGAGTGCGATCAAACTACCGATATTCAGAGGAGTGGGGAATGAAGATCGGACCAATTCTGGTTTGTGGTAAGAGCAGTATGGGAAGCACAAGGCATCGTGGATGATAATATTAAGAAGGCTACACTGGTGAGCGTGCTGCAGGATCTCATATTGGGAGTCCAAAAAATCCACATGCAACTATATAATCTATGTTTGGAAATGCAAAGTTTGAAACAAGACAGGACACCTTGGCCAGAGGCGCGCAAGGAAGTATGGTGCATAAAATGCAAAGGCCAAGGCCATGACAAGGACCACTGTCAAGTGTTCGTGAACTACCTGGCAGAAGGAGGGTCGATGCCATTGAGATCGGAGGCACAGCCAGGGCCAAGCACGGCACCTGCATTATGGTGCAAGATCTGTCAGATAAGAGGGCAACACACTATGGATAATTGTCATATGTTGCCGAAGTATACGCAGACGTCCCAGCAAATGTTTTGTAATTTCTGCAGGTTGGTAGGCCATGATGAATGCACCTACCGAAGCTACAAACTAATGATGGATCGAACTCCTACCTACAAGGTGCAGACTGAAACACAAGCCCTCGACCCAAATGTAGGGATGGCGCGTGCTAGATTTCAGGGGCGCGGTCGAGGTCGAGGCGGGATGGGACCAGGAAGGGGTCACAGACAACTAATTTGTTACAATTGTAGAGAGCCAAGGCACTATGCCCATGATTGTACAAACCTAACAAGGATATCATGTTTGTATTTTACTCAATTTGATCATGAGGTAGAAGACTGCCCTTAGTTGATAGCGAGGATGCGTGAAAAAGGGGTACTCCAGCCCCCTCTGACTCAGAATTTACAAATGATGAGGTCTGAGCTGCGGGAAGAAGACCCAAATTTAAACATGATGCTTAGGAGCGGTATGACCATGGGTGATGATAAAGGGAATCAACCAGAAGAAAGTCCGTGGGTTCGTAAGGCCCCTACAAAGGAACCTGAGTTTGATTTAGAATGGGCGAAGGAGACCTTCATGGAAGCTAAGAAGAGCTTCACGGAGGCCTCCACTTCAGTTAGTAAGGATCAACTAGAAGCAGGAATGGATCCTTCAATGCTCACTACCTTTCTGGAGACATGCATGAAACTGTTGCACGACATCAAGGTAGTCAAAGGACTATAGGAACTTATCACTAGGTGCGCGGGGTCAGGAGAACCGCGCATGGTCCGGAAACTTGGGATGCATGCATTGCAAATAGGAAGAGAAATGAGGTTGACTGCGTAAATCGGCGAGTATGAAATGGACCAAGTAATCCCGGATCTAGGTTCGGATGTGAATGTACTAACAAAGCAAACGTGGGAACACAAGGGAAGATTTTGAATGGTGAACCAATAGAAGATTTTTCCCATGGGAAGATTGCAAGGGGTTGTTATCACTCAGAGTTTCCTTAGAAGTTATTAAAAGAAGGAAAGGATCCAAGGTAACTACAAACCAACTTTTAGACTCAGGTGCTAGCCCACCTAAGTCCAGAGAGGGCTCTCTCTTTATGATTTAGCTATGTTTGAAAGGATTTTAGGCTAGTATTAATGTTCAGTGAGGTTGTTTTCTTTGAGAGTGATGGAGTACTAGAGAAAATGGGAAAACTAGGCTTTTAGGCCATTGGGATATGGATTCAATCAGGGATAATTCACTGGATTGAGTCAAATTGCTGAGGTATGAGTTCAACAGGCAGGGTAGCAAAATAAAAACAAACTTTGGGGCTTGAATGGGTGATAGTTTTTCTAGAAGCTAGAGGGCAATCAAGAATCCTCAAGTTAGGATTAGAAACAGGAAGGGAAGATAGGTCAACTAGCAGAGGAAATTAAGAATCCTATAGCAGGGACCTATTAGAGAAAAAGTACAGGGATAGAGGAGCATTTAAGAATTTTTTCTATCGAGATAGTTTAGAACAAAACATAGAAATGGTAGACTATTGATAGCAGAGAGAAATAAAGTTAATTCTGATATACTTTGACTATTTTACCATTTAGATTTAAGATGCATGAAACATTGAAACATATAGAAAGCACATAAAATCACAAGGATAGAATACTTATTTGTAATTATACTGCATGGGAATAAGTTGAAACATCCTCAACTTTCATTCATTTTCCAGCAAAAATCCAAATTTGAGTACAAAAGCTTTCTCAGCTTGATAGCATAGATTTACAGAGATGTTATAGAATCCACCCACAATACTTTGAATGCAGAAGTATTTATACAAAAATTACATCAAAAATATCTCATAACCACATGAGATTTATTATAGGGAATACAAAATATCTTTTACCAAAAGATAGAGCTAGATGGAAAACTAATTGCTGTTGTCCCTTTATTTGTGAATGAGCTAGAGGTTGAAACTCGGATTTGCCTCTTTCTGTTGCTTTAGTAATTGTGTGCTGGATCTTTGCTTACTTTTCCCTATTGATACTCTTTCCCTGTTCCTGATACTCTTTACCTGTTTACCAAACTTTAACTCAGTAAATATTTTCTATTTACCTCAGAGTTACCAAGGTAAATTATAGGATATCGGTCATATTGGTCCACCATTCTTCATTTGGTATCTTCATCTTGATCAATTTCCTTGTATTTTTCGTCAGCTTTAGTGTACTTAGCAAAATTGGACTGAAAAGTAAACAGGTGTTTCACTTCATGCTCAATATAAAAAATATTTTCCAAACCATCATACAACACTTTTCCTATAGGTAGTGCTTTCACTGTGGAAGAGCTGACTTGACTTTTGGCTTGTTAGTGTAGTTTCTCAATGTAGTCATCACGAGTCATTAGCTTTTCATTTATGACCAGTGGGCTTGGAAGTCCTTATCCCTTAGAATGTCATATTTTAACATAAAATCATTTATGTCCTCTTGAATACTTTGACATCTTTTTTCCAAGTTAAGCATTAAGTTCATTTTAGTAAGAACTTTCTTAATTTCAAGGATAGTAGCAGTTCAATCCTTGATATCCCATTGTTCTAGCTGATGCTTGCTTTTGTTATTCAAGAATTTGATCAATTGGGTTGCCTCTTCAGGTTTCTCTCCCAATTCTTCCCTGGTCTTCTGTATAGCCTCTGTAGCTAGTTTAACTAACAGTCTGTTCAAAAATGATCTAGATAGAAGACAAAATATCATTGATGGAATCAATGATATTGGTCCATAAAATCTCTCTAATATCTCACAGGCTTTTCCAATGTTAAGTCCTTCTCTAATGTTTTGATTCTTTTAGTCATCCTTCTATTCTTTCTCTCTTCTTTAGTGTAATTAATCTATGATAGCTTATAATTGTTTTCCAAGTTGGTAACCATTTCTTTTAGTTTCTTTATTTTAGTTGCTTGGATTTTCATTTCCTCCATGGACTTTATTAAATCCTCTGTTTGTGTTGTTGAAGTTACTACTGCTTCTGATGTACTTGCTGTTGTTGTTATTGGCAGAGCTGTTGCTAGGGGAATGTTGGGTGCCAAAGATGTTGCAATAGTAGATGGCACTGTTGTAGAAATTATGGGTATTACTATCTGAGGCATGGTGGTCGGCTCGCCTTGTTTGGACTGTAAAGCTTTTTCTAGTTCTTGCTTTGTTTCTTTCAACTGTTCATTCAACTTAAGGACCAAGCCCATAAGTTCTTCCTCGTTTTGTTTCTCAATTACTTCTGCATTTTATGGATGTCTGAGGGGAGGGAGTTTGAGTTGTTTCCTGAGTGCAGCAATGTCATCATTCTTTTTCTTTATCAATATTTCAGCTGCTTTAACATCTTTGGGATCATGTCCCAACTCAATCGCCAAGCCTTCTAATGATTTTATCCTAGTGTCCTTAGCCTGAGAAGAGGCTTTTTCCAACTGTAACTGTGCTATAGTATTACTCAGAGAACTCTGCAACTGATGTGCAATGATAGCTTTACTGGTCAATGCGGAATAGACCATCTCACCCTTTTGCTTATGGAGCTCAATCTGATCAATTGGGTGGATGTCTCTGGAAAGAACTTCAAAATTTGTTTTTAAATAATCAGCCATGGACTTTGTTTGTTGTACCGTTGGCTTCAAAAAGCTCATTTATCCTTAGTTGAGCTTTATTCTTAGTCTTCATCAAGTGGATTTCATCAAAATTGATTATTTTCCTGTAGTACTCCAGGGAAAATAATTGCATGGGGAGGTATTTGGGCAGTTTAAAGGGAGGCAACTCACACCCATAAATTCTGATCTCGGTATGGTTCTGGTACAAGTACCAATCCCCAACCTTGTATTTCTTGGATAACTGAAGAATTCTCTTAATATCATCACTGATTCTGGGAGGGGGGCTTCCTCTCAACATGGTAGTTACTGGATGCACAAATTGATCAATAAAATATGTATAAGGATGGGGAGAAGAATGTGAATAGTGAAAAATGGAAGTCCGGAAGATGACTGACCTAGGGTTCCCTCTAGTGTCAAGCTTTTGTACAGAGAAAGGGAATTTATCAGTTTGGTAATAGAGGAAAAGATGATACAGGACTGAAGAATATTTAAATACTCTCTCGTTCTCTAATTTCATGAATTGGATGCATCTTATCAGTAATGAATTCAGCATAGTCAAATTTGGCTACAAGAGGTTGGCCAGGGTTGAAAATAGACATGTAGGCAAAGGTCATTTCATCTACATACTCATTAGTGGTAAAACCCAGAATGCAAGCAAATATGGTGACAATATCCCTGCCTAGACCAGTAAAGGCACATGACATGTAAGGAGGGGGGTCTTTTGATCTGTATTTTTCTTTAATGAAAGTCTAGCTGACTTGGTTAATTTCAGAACTGGACAGCCTTGAATATTTTTCAAGTAAATCAACAATGGAAAGGGGAGTGAGGTCCTGGCCAGGCTGTAATTGCAACATTTCATTTATAGACTCAGCTGTAATGGTGAAAAGGACTTTCTGGTCAGGGGACATTATAGCTCTCATATTGGGGTCGTAGTTTGCATGGCATTGGGGGACAATATCTCGGAAAGTATGGACAATGGGGAATTGATATTTAGGTAGCTTTGACTCCCAAATACCTATTTTATTAGCATTTTTTAGATAATTGTCCCGATACTTGCAGTGTAGCTTCAAGGGGGTTTCATCAAAAGTAAGGTCCTTGATTTGAAAATCTCTATCAACCATGGGAAGGTGGTCCAAATTCCTGTGGGAGGTAGTGATTGGCATGACATTTAGGGAGACATGAGTTTCCATCCTTCGTTCTTGTGTATTCAAGGACGTGGGGAGGGAAATTAAGGGATCTTATGGAGAACCAGGTTGTTCTAGGGAGTATTCATAGTATTGAACTGCTTTAAATTTTGATAAAAACACTCAATTTCAAAAGCAATTCAGTCCTGGTTTGTTATGAACATAGGGTTTTCCAGTAGAAGTGGGTAAATACCTAGTTATGGTGGTATGGGAAATGGAATGGCACTGAAGTGTAGTCTGCATGAGGTGTGCTGGTCTGCAGTGGCAACTGGGAGTTCAGCAGGTTCTTGGAGTTGATGATTTGCACGCAGGGTGATAGCTTGAACATGCTTCTATCTGCATGGAGAACATGAGGTTCTATTGTTTCGGTAAAGCAAAAAATAATTAATATTTTTGTTTTTATTCACAAAGTCAAAATGTTTGGCCAGTATGGTGAAAGGGACAGATGGCACCAGTTGATGGATGTGACACTTTGTCGTTTAGTGATGGCAGTAAGCGGAAGCGGCAATGGTTTTCATCACACAGCTTTTGAGAGGTTGGTGGTTTTGGCAGAGGGTCGTGCGATGCCACAAATTGGATGACACGTAGTCTCGGTGAAAAGTCAAAACAGCTTGTATCGGGTGGTTAGCGTTCAACCAAGAGGCCCACACGATATGAGCGAGAGTCGTCGGATGAGGGAAGGAAGATCGTACAGTAGTCGACAGCATCAAGTGTTAGGGAGTTAATGGAGGGGGCCCGATGGCATAATCAACATAATTAAAATGACTTTAATTATATCGGGGATGATATGATTGGACAAATAAAGGATTAATAACTTTAATGATATCGGGGGTGATTGTATTGGCGGAGAGACTATTAATTAATCCAGGTGATTAATTAATTACTTGTTAACATGTCGGGGGTTTTTGGCTCGTAATTAATCGCACTTTTATTAATTAATCCAACTTAATTAACTTTATCATGGTTTATTTTCCAAACCATCGGGACGGGATATTTATTTATTTTGGGATTTTTATTAAAAATACGGGAAAGGGTAATTTGTTTCGGGAGTTAAATAAATAATAAGAATTAAAAGTTAATATGACCATGGGAAAAGAAAATGTGCTAAGTAAATGTTTCCAAAAATACATTCATCATCCAACATTATGAATTAGGCTAAAATGTGTTTGGGGGGTTTTTATAAAGAACCATTTATCTTTCCTAAGTAAAAGAGTGATTTTACCTTGGGAAAAGGATTTGAAGGGAATGAATGAATTATGGAGGGGGTGAATTATGATGAAGGGGCTTTAGCACTTAGGTCTTACAAGTTATTGGGCTGAGGATCGGATCCCTCCAGAAGTCAGAGAAATGCTCTAAACCCCTTTAACTTTCAGGTTGTTGGTGCCTTTAATAGTTATGGGAAATTAGTAAAATTTAGGGAAAAATGAGTGAGGAGGTTAATTAGTTTGACTTTTGTTTATGATGTAAATGTCTTCATTATCATCCATAACTTTAAGTGCTTTTGATGATGAAATTATATGACTTGATATCTGGATAATCAATCATCATACATAATTCTGCAACCATTCATCTACTTACCCTACCTACTTATCCTACCATTTTTTCTTCTTTTAATAGGGTGCACTTAAACTGGAAACCGTTATCAAAACCTTTTCTTTTCTTTTACAATGGTATTCTAACTAAGTCTAACCTTATTACATCCAAGGGCTCAGATTAAACTGTTCAGCATCCTTTTATTCACTCTACCTATCTACTTATCTACCAAGATTAAACATTTTGGTTAGATTTTATTCTCTATCTCTAAGCATGAAATTCAAAACATGGAATAACCAAGATTAAACTATTTGGTTACCATGGATTGTGGCATAAGTAACAAGTTGCACACAATCATTTATACAAAAAGTGAAATAGTAGTGGCATTTTGACTAGCACACTTTCATGGTTTTTTTATTTCTCTTGGGGTTCATTTTTCATCTTTTTTTACCTTTTTCCTTCTTTTTTCCCTTTGATTTTTCTTTTAGGGCATACCTTCTTTACATTTTTTTATTTTTTATTTTGAATATGGAAAACATTTGCAACAAGCAAAGGTATGTACATATTTCAGAGCTAAACCAAGTCAATCATGATATATGACAGGAACATAACAGTGGCTCCACTTGGGGATGACTTTTCCTGGTGGAAAGTCAAGAACTATAGATCAATGGCCTTTGAAAGACTTTGATTATGCTCTACAAATCTCCTTTCTCTTGTTGCTTTCTTTGTATGTATAACAGTAATACTTTTGAAGCTTAGGGCCTTCTCTTCGGGCTTTAACTTCAAAACTTTTACCATCCAATCAACACTGAACTGTAAAAGGATATAATATATACAGTTTAAAAACATGGTAAGATTAGAAACTAGGATCAATGTAGTGCTTTAACATTCGACCATTGACTGGTCCTCCTTCGATCTCTACACCATCCAATTCTTTAAGAAAATATGAATTATTTCCTCTGAAGGCATATATTATGTATGGACCTTTCCACAGGAAGTCAAACTTCCCATGTTTCCCTTTGTCCTCTCTACTTGAATACCACTTTCACACTTTGTCTCCCAGATAAAAGTCTTCTGCTTTCATCCTTTTGTCAAAAATCTTCTTAAGTTTTTCTTGCAGTACTTGGGCTCTGTTGTATACTTCCTCTCTTGTTTGCTATAAATGGATAGTCTGGTTAATTCTCCTCTGTATATCATTTGGTTCCACTTGGGCTTCTTGAAGTAATTTCATGACTGGAACTCCTAAAGATGAGGGGAAAACTGCCTCCATTCCATACACTAGTTCATAGGGACTGGTTCCAATGGATTTCTTAGTTGTAAGCCTATCAGTCCACAAAGAATTGGTTAATTTCTTGTTCCAAGTTTTCTTATTGTCTCCCAATAGTTTTTTTATAATATTCATTAGACTTTTATTGGAGGATTCTGCAATTCCATTCCCTTGAGGATAGTAAGCTATGGAATGAATGAGTGTTATATGATACCTGTGACAGAAATCAATCATTTTCTTTGACTTGAAGGTTGTAGCATTATCTGTGATGATTTTCTTAGGACAACCAAACCTAGACAGAATATTAGCCTCTAGAAAACCTATTATTACAGTATTAGTGGCCTGTTTAGAGGGAATAACTTCTATCCATTTGGTAAAGTAATCAGTTGCAATGAGTATCCATTTATGCTGAGCAGAAGAGGGTGGATGGATTTCTCCAATGAAGTCAAGACCCCATTGTTGAAAAGGTTTTTATGTGGAAATAGGTTTCAAAGGCAAGGGTAAAAGTTTTCTTTTGCCTTCGAAGATATGGCATTTATGGCAGGAAGTTACAAATTTTTTAACATCTGCAAACAAGGTTGACCAGTAAAATCCAGCTCTTAGAATTTTGTCAGCAGTTGACTTCTAGTATAGATGTCCACCACAATCCCCTGCATGAAATTCTTGGTGTACTTTGTCAGATTCTTCTTTTAATAAACAGTTCAACAAAACACCTTCATGATTTTTCCAAAACGAAGTATTATCCAAATGCAAATTTCGAAGCTTTCATTTTCAAAAACCTACTCTTAGTTCTGGATAACCCTGGAGGAGCCTGCAGGTTTTGTAGAGCATATATAATATCAGCATACCAGGGGGAATCTAGAAAGGGTTGGCTGATCTGTGGAGTCGCCATCTCCCGTTCGTTATCCAGTTCTGCAATAAGATTTATGTCTAGGGCTTACCAATTTGTTTCTGCCATAAGTTTGGCCAACCCCTGACCTTTAATTAACTTGGTAGGTTTTATATCTATATCATATTCTAAAATAGTAGCTATCCATTTTCCCCTCTTGCCATCAACTCCATCCTGTGTCGGGATGTCTTTGACTACAACATTGGGAACATAAGCTATTACATGAGAATACAAAATATACACTCTGAAATCTTTAATAGCTTTTACCAAAGCAAAATCTTGTTTCTCCATTATTTTATACTTTAATGAGGCATCTCTAAGAGCTTTACTAAAAAATTCTATTGGTTTTTCACATCCTTGATCATCCTTTTGTAATAAGACTGCAGTGATGGTCTGTTCTAATGCAAAGGAAAAGATAATGAAGTCTCTATCAAATTTTGGGATTGTAAGGACTGTTGTTCGAGTTAAGTATAATTTTATTTATGAATGATTTTTTAGCCTCTACTGTCCACTTAATAGCCAAATCTTTTTTTCAACATGTTATTCAATAATCTAATTAGTTCAGCTAAATTACAGATGAATCTTCTTAAAAAAATTATATTTCCTGAAAATGCTTGAAGTTCTTTAATGTTTTTAGGGTGAGGTATTTGCAAGATAGCTTCAATCCTATTTGGGTCAATTCAGATTCATCTTTAGAGATAATGTGGCCTAACAACTTTCCTTCTTCCAACCCAAATAAAGATTTCTTTGGGTTCAGAGTGATGCCATACTTTCTGCATTTAAGAAAAACTTGCCTAAGATGATCCAAGTGTTGTTGATATGACTTAGAAAAAATTGTTATATCATCAAGGTATATAACCAAGAAATAATGGATTTCCTTTGCAAAGGCAATATCCATTGACCTTTGAAAGGTGGCTCCTGCATTTTTTAGTCCAAAAGGCATTTTAACATACATGAAGGTGCCCCATCATGTTGTGAATGCAGTGTTTGCTTGGTCATCAGGATGGACTAAAATTTGCTTGTAACCCAAGAATCCATCTAAAAGTGAAATCCTTGTGGAACCTACTACCCTTTGCAGTGTGTGATCCATTTTAGGT
This sequence comes from Pinus taeda, assembly GCA_000404065.3. Taxonomy (NCBI): domain Eukaryota; kingdom Viridiplantae; phylum Streptophyta; class Pinopsida; order Pinales; family Pinaceae; genus Pinus; species Pinus taeda. The sequence goes on along the minus strand of APFE031344138.1, from coordinate 31,268 downwards.
AAGGGATAGTTGTCTTTGAGTGAGACTTTGTTCAAATTTCTAAGGTCAACACACAGTCTGATTTCTCATGTTTTCTTTCTTGCAGGGACAAGATTGGATACCCAATCTGAAAACCTAATGGGGGCAATGATTCCTACTTCATAAATTTGTTTGATCTCTTTTTCAATGGAAGGCAATAAAATAGGATTAATTCTTCTTAGATTTTGCCTAAAAGGTTTGTGATATTCTTTCAATGGGATAGTGTGTTGTATAATACTAGTATCATAGGATTTTAAGTCTTCGTAACTCCAAGCAAAAACATCTTGGAATTCTTTCATTAGCTCAATATGTTTCAACTTTTCATCAAGGGGTAATGATTTATACAATTTTATCAGCTTAGGATTCTATGGAGTTCCTATGTTGCATTCTTCAATGTCTGCTTTCAAGGGCTCCATCATAGGCTTTTTAGGAATATCATTGGAGTCAAATAAGTCCTCTAAAATAGTCAATCCCTTGGGTAATTGGTTATCTTTAAGATTTATGACTTGAGTTTCATCATCAATTATTTCATCAATATCCATTTGCTTTAAGTCCTGAATATCTGTTTTCATGAATTTAGTAGGGTGAAGCATGTTTATTGAGTTTTCTTCCAATTTGTTAATGTCTAACTCATTAGTATGATCAAAATTTGAAACTATGTCTACATCTATATTAATGCTAGCAAATTCTTCATCTAATGTTAGAAAGTGATTAATCTGCTTATCGTTTTCAAAAATTTGCCAGTTCCTAAGATTATCAGGTATAGCTAGCCTGTGCCTAACCTCAGCAATATACTAGTGATTGGGCTGAAAAGGCAATTTGTAGGTGCTGGCAAACATAGCCAGGCTATGATCTTGCATGTTATGTTTTCTAGGAATGGTTGCAAGCTTAGTTTCTAAAAAAGTGTTAAGGATTTCTACAACTGTACCTCTGTAAAATCCTAATCTAGGGTCTCCGGTTATGTAAACTCCATTAATCTATTTAACTATCAGTTTAGAATCTCCCATGATTGATAGCCTTATAGCTCCTAATCCTTTGATTAGCTTGAGGCCTAGCAGGAATGCTTCATATTCTGCCATATTATTTGTACATTTAAAATTTAACCTATAGGCATGTCCCTCTGCATGATCATTCTCTAAGTTATATATCCATACCCTTGCTCCTGCACCTAGTTTGTTTACTGAACCATCAAACTCTAAATGCCATAAAATTTCATGTTCATAGTTTTCATCCAGGGTAGTGGAATCTTTCTTAGCTAAGGTATTTGGATTTTCTTTGTCATCTAATATCTCTTGAATTTGGACAGTTGAATTTTCTTTTACAATTTCTTTTGGTTCTGTTCCTACATCATTTTGAGTATCTTCTAGATTAGTTTTTGCATTATAGAGAATAAAGGAATCTATATCAGAATGCACTGAGTAAATAGGAAAGTTTTGGGGTATTTCCTGACCACTCACTACATACCTCATTAAAGTTTCTCTATATAGCTTCTTTGGTTGTCCAAAAACAGATATGGTAGCATATGACATGTCTAATTTTAAAGACCCTTGAATTTTGGCACCCCAGGATCTGGACAACACCATGCCATACTTGGGTGGAATGTCTGCTACCACAATGTCCATGAGTATAGTTTTGGTAGGGTATTGGACCAAAGAAACGCACAAGTCCTTAATAAGTCCTAAACACCTCACTTGATTGGAATCAAAGGAAAATAAATCCCTATAGGGTCTAGTGATGTCTAAGTTAAGTTTCTCCATAATAGACTTGGGCATGAGGTTGTGCGAGGCACTAGAGTCAAACATGGCATTATGCAAAATCTTATCATGGATATTGAGACTGACATAGAAGGGTGGTATCCCTTCTTCCATTGGTTTCCCATTTACTTCAGGGCCAAAAATCAACTCGGGCTGGTCATCAAAGAGATTTACAGAATCTTCATTTTCAATGATATTTAATGATTTGTTTATCTGAGACCTATAAGCATCATGTTTTACCAGTTCTGTCAAAGGGACTAAAATTTTAAGCTTGACCACCTCTGCTCCAAGATTAAAGGGTAGGATTACTTTGTTTGTTTGAACTTTTGGATTTCTAGCAGCATTGTTTTCTATGTTTTCTTCTCTTTCAGGATTTGGGACATTCTTTGTTGATTTTTCTAACACGATTTCTGGAGACTCTTCCACTATTTCCTTGGAGGGAAGTGAAGTGGAAGGTTTTCCATTATTGGGCTGATTATCAAACACATCTTCTATGGTGGGGCTGGAGGGATTTTGATTTGTTTTAAAAAGGATCTGAAGTGTTTTTGTCACTGGAACTATTTTACCCTTTTTAGTTTGATTAGGACCTGTTTTCTGGTTTAGTTTCGGGGCATCAGTGCTTTTTCTACGTCTTAAATTATACTGCTTATGTACCTCAAAAATAGCAGAGTCATATCCCTGTCTGAAATCAAATGACTCTCCTGTTTGGGTTTGGAATTGTTGCAGCACATGGGACTCTTGGTCGTCCTAAGTTAGGAAGACATCTTCCTCATCATCTAGACCCATTAAATTTATCTGAGTGTCTTGTTCAGGGTCTTCTGATTGGGAAGCGTCTGCATAGTTTTCTTGGAAATGTGGTCTAATATTCTGGTCAGGAATATTCTTTCTAGAATTTTGGTTATGATTTTTTCTAAAGTTCGAATTTCTCCCTGAATTAGCCTGCTGGCCATCCCAAGGAGATTTTCTTTCAATTATTTCAACTCTGTCCAACAATCTATCCACTCCTTTAACTATAGCATCCATCTTATGTTTAAAGGGTGTATTCTCTTCTTTTGTAGGTATTCTTCTCTCGTTCCTAGCTTTGGCTCTTTTGGAAAGTAGGTTAGCCTCAACACTTACTGCTACGCTTTACATTTCTTCCGGAGTGGGGGGATTCCTTTCTCTTAACTGGAAAGCCATATCTAAATCAAATCCATCAGGAAATTTGATCAGGGCTAAGCCAGGTGGGGGTCTAAGGTCGAGTGTAATGGCACTATAAACACTATTGAACGTAGTGCAATAGTCTTGAACGATTTCATGAGGTCCCCTTTTAAGGTTCTCATATTCAGATAAAATCTGCAGGGGGTCCTTCCATTTCTCCCACCTATTCAAGAATTGTTGGTAGAGAATTATTAAGCTATCTATACTTTGGGGGCCTAAAGATCTAAACCCAGTTCTAACTTCCCTAGTCAGACTCTAAACAAAAATTCTCATTTGAACGTCAACTGTGTCAATTTCATATATCTCAAAATAGTTGGTCATTTTCTTAGTGTTTTGCTGAGCTGTGTAGGTTCCAGTGCCATCAAAAGTAGTAATTTGACTCTGATAGTCCTGAGACATGGCACCTAGGGGAGCAAGGAACATAAGGGGAGCATATCTATTGCCTATGATTCTAGGTTGGGTAGTAGTATGAATGTGAGTTGGGGTAACAGGAGGTGCTTGGGTTGTGGAGGATGAACTGGAGGTGCTGATGGGATGTTGGGTGATGATTGGCGGGAGAGGAAGTGAAGGGATGAAGGGAGGGGTGGAATGGATTTCAGAAAAGTGAGGAAATAATGATGAAATAGCAGAAAGAGAAGTAGTTTCAAAACTTTCAGGTGTTCTATCAATGGTAAGAGATGACTGAGTTGAACTCTGCAGATATCGATCAATTGACAAATTGGCTCGTTGGGTTTCAAGTTCTCTGAGGAATCCTAGTTCTTGGACTAGGTCCAATAGTTCACTGTCAGATGTGGTTCTAAATAGAGAGATTTCAAAGTGTTCATCAAAGGGAAGATCTTCTAGGAAAAGCCACTCAACAGGACATGAATGTGATCTAAACAAAGGTCTGGGGCTCAACGAACTTTCTTGTCTTCTAATGATTCTCAGAATCATGTTAGGGTTTTCAAACACAAGGGGAGGACTTGGATCAGGGTTAGCCCTGGTGTAAAGAGTTCTTCCTGAAGCCAGATTTCAAGCTTTATAATGCTATTCTTTTATGGATTGTTTCAAAATAACTTCTACCGCTCCTTTAAGATATTTCAAATTAATCTTTTTTGGTTTCTTAAAGGTTTGTTTCAACTGAGGATTAGTTCTTCCCCAGTATGGTCGCCGTTATGTTATCACTCAGATTTTCCTTAGAAGTTATTAAAAGAAGGAAAGGATCCAAGGTAACTACAAACCAACTTTTAGACTCAGGTGCTAGCCCACCTAAGTCCAGAGAGGGCTCTCTCTTTATGATTTAGCTATGTTTGAAAGGAATTTAGGCTAGTATTAATGTTTAGTGAGGTTGTTTTGTTTGAGAGTGGTGGAGTTCTGGAACAAATGGGAAAACTAGGCTTTTAGGCCATTGGGCTATGGAGTCAATTAGGGATAATTCACTGGATTAAGTCAAATTGCTGAGGTATGGGTTCAACAGGCAGGATAGCAGAATAAAAACAAACTTTGGGGCTTGAATGGGTGATAGTTCTACTCAAAACTAGATGGCAATCAAGAATCCTCAAGTTAGGATTAGAAAGAGGAAGGGAAGATAGGTCAACTAGCAGAGGGCAATTAAGAATCCTATACCAGGGACCTATTAGAGGAAAACTATAGGGATAGAAGAGCAGTTAAGAATTCCTTTATCGAGATAGTTTAGAACAAAACATAGAAATGGTAGACTGTTGATAGTAGAGAGCAATAAAGCTGATTCTGATATACTTTTGACTATTTTACCATTTAGATTTAATATGCATGAAACATTGAAACATATAGAAAGCACGTAAAATCACAAGGATAGAATACTTATTTGTAATTATACTACACGGGAATCTGATGAAATGTCTTCAACTTTCATTCATTTTCCAGCAAAAATCTAAATTTGAGTACAAAAATTTTCTCACCTTGATAGCATAGGTTTACAGAGATGTTACAGAATCCACCCACAATACTTTGAATGGAGAAGTATTTATAAAAAAATTACATCAAAAATATCTCATAACCACATGAGATTTATTATAGGGAATACAAAATATCTTTTACCAAAAGATAGAGACAGATGGAAAACTGATTGTTGCTGTCCCTTTATTTTTGAATGAGCTGGAGGTTGAAACTCAGATTTGCCTCTTGTTGTTGCTTTAGTAATTGTGTGTTGGATCTTTGCTTACTTTTCCCTATTGATACTCTTTACCTATTTACCAGACTTTACCGCAGTAAATATTTTCTATTTACCTCAAAGTTACCATAGTAAATTATAGGATATTGGTCATATTTGTCCACCATTCTTCCTTTGGTATCTTCATCCTGATCAATTTCCTGTATTTTTCGTCAGCTTTAGTGTACTTAGAAAAATTGGGATGGACGGTAAACAGGTGTTTCACTTCATGCTCAATATAGAAAAGATTTTCCAAACCATCATACAATACTTTTCTTGTAGGTAGTGCTTTCACTGTGGAAAAGCTAACTTGACTTTTGGTTTGTTTGTGTAGTTTCTCAATGTAGTCATCATGAGTCATCAAATTGTCATTTATGACCAGTGGGCTTGGAAGTCATTTATCCCTTAGAATGTCAAATTTTAACATAAAATCATTTATGTCCTCTTGAATACTTTGACATCTTTTTTCCAGGTTAAGCATTAAGTTCATTTTAGTAAGAACTTTTTTAATTTCAAGGATAGTAGCAGTTCGATCCTTGATATCCCATTGTTCCAGCTGGTGCTTTCTTTTGCTATTCAAGAAGTTGATCAATTGGGTTGCCTCTTCAGGTTTCTCTCCCAATTCTTCCCTGGTCTTCTGTATAGCCTATGTAGCTAGTTTAACTAACTCAGTTTGTTAAAAAATGATCTGGATAGAGGACCAAATATCATTGATGGAATCAATGATATTGGTCCATAAAATCTCTCTAATATCTCTCAAAGGCTTTTCCAATGTTAAATCCTTGTCTAATGTTTTGATTCTTTCAGTCATCCTTTTATTCTTTCTCTCTTCTTTAGTGTAATTAATATGTGATAGCTCATAATTGTTTTCCAAGCTGGTAACCATTTCTTTTAGTTTCTTTATTGTAGTTGCTTGGATTTTCATTTCCTCCATGGACTTTATTAAATCCTCTATTTGTGTTGTTGAAGTTACTGCTGCTTCTGATGTACTTGTTATTGTTGTTACTGGCAGAGCTATTGCTAAGGGAATGTTGGGCACCAAAGATGTTGCAATAGTAGATGGCACTGCTGTAGAAATTATGGGTATTACTGCCTAAGGCATGATGGTCGGCTTGCCCTGTTTGGACTGCAAAGATTTTTCTAGTTCTTGCTCTGTTTCTTTCAGCTATTCATTCAACTTAAGGACCAAGCCCATAAGTTCTTCCTCGTTTTGTTTCTCAATTACTTCTGCAGTTTGTGGATGTATGAGGGGAGGGAGTTTGAGTTGTTTCCTGAGTGCAGAAATGTCATCATTCTTTTTCTTTATAAATCTTTCAATTGCTTTAACATCTTTGGGATCATGTCCCAATTCAATCACCAGGCCTTCTAATGATTTTCTCCTAGTGTCCTTAGCCTGAGAAGAGGCTTTTTCCAAATGTAACTGTGTTGTAGTATTACTCATAGAACTCTGCAACTGATGTGCAATGATGGCTTTACTAGTCAATATCGAATAGACCATCTCACCCGTTTGCTTATGGAGCTCAATCTGATCAATTGGGTGGATGTCTCTGGCAAGAACTTCAAAATTTGTGTTTAAATAATCAGCAATGGACTTTGGCTATTATACTGTTGGCTTCAAAAAGATCATTTATCCTTAGCTAAGATTTCTTCTTAGTCTTCATAAAGTGGATTTCATTAGAATTAACCATTTTCCTGTAGTATTCTAGGGCAAATAATCGCACGGGGAGGTATTTGGGCAGTTTAAAGGGAGGCAACTCACACCCATAAATTCTGATCTCTTTATGGTTTTGGTAGAAGTACCAGTCCCCAACCTTGTATTGTTTTGATAACTGAAGAATTCTCTTAATATCATCACTGATTCTGGGAGGGAGACTTCCTCTCAACATCGTAGTTATTGGATGCACAAATTGATCAATAAAATTTGTATAAGGATGGGGAGAAGAATGCGAATAGTGAAAAATGGAAGTCTGGAAGATGATTGACCTAGGGTTCCCTCTAGTCTCAAGATTTCGTACAGAGAAAGGGAATTTATCGGTTTGGTAATAGAGGAAAAGATGATACAAGACTGAAGAATATTTAAATACTCTCTCGTTCTCTAATCTCATGGATTGGTCATGCATCTTATCAGCAATGAATGCAGCATAGTCAAATTTGGCTACATGAGGTTGCCCACAGGTGAAGATAGACATGTAGGCAAAGGTCATTTCATCTACATACTCATTAGTGGTAAAACCCAGAATGCAAGCAAACATCGTGACAATATTCCTGCCCAGACCAGTAAAGGCACATGACATGTAAGGAGGGGGTATTTTGATCTGTATTTTTCTTCAATGAAAGTCTGACTGACTTGGTTAATTTCAGAACTGGACAACCTTGAATATTTTTCAAGTAACTCAACAATGGAAAGGGGAATGAGGTCCTGGCCAGGCTATAATTGCAACATTTCATTTATAGACTCAGCTGTAATGGTGAAAAGGACTTTCTAGTTAGGGGACATTACAGCTCTCATATTGGGGTCGTAGTTTGCATGGCTTTGGTGGACAATATCTGGGAAAGTATGGACAACGGGGAATTGATATTTAGGTAGGTTTGACTCCCAAAGACCTATTTTATGAGCATTGTTCAGATAATTGTCCCGATACTTGCAGTGTAGCTTCAAGGGGGTTTCATCAAAATTAAGGTCCTTGATTTGAAAATCTCTATCAGCCAAGGGAAGGTGGTCCAAATCCCTATGCGAAGTAGTGATTAGCTGACATTTAGGGTGACAGGAGCTTCCATCCTTGGTTCTTGTGTATTCAAGGACGTGGGGAGGGAAATTCAAGGATCTTATGGAGAATCAGGTTGTTCTAGGGAGTATTCAGAGTATTGAACTTCTTTAAATTTTGATAAAAACACTCAATTTCGAAAACAATTCAATCCAGGTTTGTTATGAACATAGGTTTTTCCAATAGAAGTGGGTAAATACCTGGTTATGGTGGTACGGGAAACGAAATGGCACTGGAGTGTAGTCTGGATGAGGCATGCTGGTCTGCAGTGGCAACTGGGAGTTCAGCGGCTTCTTGGAGTTGATGGTTTGCACACAGGGTGACAGCATGAACGTGCTTCTGTGTGCATGGAGAACAGGAGGTTCTATTATTTCAGTAAAACAAAAAATAATGAATATTTTTGTTTCTATTCACAAAGTCAAAATGTTTCGCGGGTATGGTGAAAGGGACAAATGGCACCAGTTGATGGAAGGGACACTTTGTCGTTTAGTGATGGCAGTAAGAGGAAGTGGTAATGGTTTTCATTGCGTAGCTTTTGAGAGGTTGGTGGTTTTGGCAGAGGGTCACGCGATGCCACAAATTGGATGACATGTAGCATCAGCAAAAAGTCAAAACAGCTTGTGTCGAGTGGTTAACTTTCGACCAAAAGGCCCGCACGATATGAGCGAGAGTCGTCGGATGAGGGAAGGAAGATCGTGCGGTAATGAACAGTGGCAAGTGTTAGGGAGTTAATGGATGGGCCCCGATGGAATAATCAACATAATTAAAATGACTTTAATTATATCGGGGATGATATGATTGGATGAATAAAGGATTAATAACTTTAATGATATCGGGGGTGATTGTATTGGCAAAGAGGCTATTAATTAATCCATGTGATTAATTAATTCCTTGTTAACACGTTGGGGGGTTTTGGCTCTTAATTAATCGCGGTTCGATTAATTAATCCAACTTAATTAACTTTATTATGGTTTATTTTCCAAACCATTAGGACAGGATATTTATTTATTTTTGGATTTTTATTAATAATATGGGAAAGGGTAATTAGTTTCAGGAGTTAAATAAATAATAAGAATTAAAAGTTAATATGACCATGGGAAAAGAAAAAGCGCTAAGTAAATGTTTCCGAAAATACATTCATCATCCAACATTATGACTTAGGCTAAAATGTGTTTGGGGGTTTTTTTATAAAGAACCATTTATCTTTCCTAAGTAAAAGAGTGATCTTACCTTGGGAAAAGGATTTGAAGGGAATGAATGAATTATGGAGGTGGTGAATGATGAAGGGGCTTTAGCACTTAGGCCTTACAAGTTATTGGGCCGAGGGTCCGGTCCCTCCAGAAGTCAGAGAAATGCTCTGAGCCCCTTTAACTTTCAGGTTGTTGGTGCCTTTAGTACTTATGGGAAATTAGTAAAATTTAGGGGAAAATGAGTGAGGAGGTTAATTAGTTTGACTTTTTTCTATGATGTAAATGTCTTCATTTTCATCCATATATTTAAGTGCTTTTGATGATGAAAGTATATGACTTGATATCTGGATAATCATTCATCATACATAATTCTGCAACCATTCATCTACTTACCCTACCTACTTATCCTACCATTTTCTCTTCTTTGATTAGGGTGCACTTAAACTAGAAAACCCTTATCAAAACCTTTTATTTTCTTTTACAATGGTATTCTAACTAAGTCTAACCTTATTACATCCAAGGGCTTAGATTAAACTGTTGAGCATCCTTTTATTTACTCTACCTATCTACTAATCTGCCAAGATTAAACAGTTTGGTCAATTTTTATTCTCTATCTCTAAGCATGAAATTCAAAACATGGAATAACCAAGATTAAACTATTTGGTTACCATGGATTGTGGCATAAGTAACAAGTTGCACAAAATCATTTATACAAAAAGTGAAATAGTAGTGGCATTTTTACTAGCACACTTTCATGGTCCTTTTATTTTTCTTGGGGTTCATTTTTCATCTTTTTTTACCTTTCTCTTTATTTTTTCCCTTTGATTTTTCTTTTAGGGCATACCCTCTTTAAAATTTTTAATCTTTTATTTTGAATATGGAAAACATTTGCAACAAGCAAAGGTATGTACATATTTCAGAGCTAAACCAAGTCAATCATGATATATGACACCTATTGGTATAGGAACATAACAGGGGTAACAATAGATATTGAAGATGCAAGCGCGCAGGCGGATTCTGAAGTGATAGAGATTGTCGATGACAGTAACCCCTATCCCGCACTACTAGGAATAGACTAGGCCGCCGATATGAACACAGTCATAAATCTGAAGAAGCACAAAATGATCTTTGAT
>APFE031344134.1:148288-171631 GCA_000404065.3 Pinus taeda | reverse complement strand
AAAAGGACAACCATGGAGTTTTCTTAAGTTTTTCTTCTGACTCCCTAAAATTGAAAAACAACGAGTTTCTCCTATACTCGACTTGTTAAAATTTAACAGTAATGGACCTGTTCAATTACAAACAGGAACAAACCACTCCTTCTTAGGGTTCGAATCTTAAACTAAGTTGGACTCATCCGAAGGATGAGCTTATAACCAAGCAAATGTTATCCTCCTCAAGCTTGTAAAAAGTAAAGAGGTACTTGCCAGAAATGGTGGGGGAAAAGAGAGAAAAATGAACTTGATTGTTATACTTTGTCTTTTGAAAAGCAGTCAACCACTCTTGAACACAACACTTTTCGTTCACCTAGGTTGGGAAATCCTTTGCCTAACAGTTAATCAAACCATATTGAATGTCTTCAGCTGGTTTCCGGGTATTAGCTTTGGGTCAATTGTAACCAAACCGTTTGCAGTGTTATTATGTGTTAAAGAGGTCAGTTGAAATAAACCATTCATTTGCAGAATATCTGTCATCCATTTTGACCATCCCTGAGTTAGTCCTTGCCAAATATATTTCTTGAAAACTTGATTTATGATTTCGTGTTGTGGGCTTACCTACGACGAATCGCTTTCTATCGACTCCAACTCATTATCTAGAAAGATGATCTAGAAATTGTCAGTACCTTGGAATCTGCATGCCTTAATGGCAGGTTTCTTGCCTTTGATGACAAGTTGCATCATTTACCTTCAATCAAAGGATTATGTGACGTGTTAGACATCGACTCATTCATTCACATTTCATGGATTGTACTGAGTACTTTGAGGGCCATTGACATTACTAGTGGTTCCTCTCACACTTGCTAACAATTTACATCATTGAATGGTAATCAAGTGGTTTCTACCATGTTCTACTTCGACACATTCATTCACATGGATAGAATCGTACTAGTTCGGGAAGCAGAAATGAAGACCTTGGATCTAGTTTCCACCATCCAGGCTGCGAGGAACTTTGTTATTCATTATACAGTGTACTATTCATAAACAGATGGCTGCATCCATACTGTGTCTACATATGTCTATACTTGTGATGTATTACAAGATCATTCTTGTATCAAAGTAGTTTAGATAGTTTCTAGTCAATTTTGATCTAAGTATGGGAATGCCTACCTCAGCGATGATATATATCTAATATATATATATATATATATATATATATAATATTTTGCCTTCAGTTTTTATAGGTTCCAACTGGGGTATCCACAGGAAGATCCTTGAAATGATAAAGTACTTCACTCTTCTTAGATGACAAAAAACCATCCTCATCTATTACAAACTTCACACTTTAGGGGGCAATCTGTTACACGAAAATTTGTCACCATGACTTTCTGTAAACTGTGTGAGTCTATCACCACTCATGCATACCTCCTTTGCAAGTCTTAAACCTCAGCTCTGCATATCAAGCTTTGAACATGAGAGGAAGTCCTTAAAAATATCTAAAACTCTGGTTTTGCACTTTCTCTTAGTATTACCTGCGGTGCCGCACACATTGGTCATGTCCCCTGTGCACCTGACCACTCTATACCTGCATATATGGGTGCGAACCCCTGTAAAAGTGAAAAGGTGCGAGTTTATTCTTAAAAACTCACTTTGAGTCAATTCTGGAAGCTTCTAGAGGGAATATTGCGCTATTAAGTTCACTCCTTGAGGGTGCATGCATCCCATTCCTTAAGGAGCTAACCCCTTGATGTGAGGAGCTTATCCCATTGAAGGAGGACTCTATCCCTTTAATGGTGGACCTGTAACTTCCTTCGCTTGCATTATAAAATGAAGCCTTGGGCTAGTTACTGGGGAGGTTGAAAGATGAATATTTTTTAGGGTATATGTTGCTGGAACTTAGTCTTCCTAATTGAGCTTTTGAGAGGAAAGATAACATACCTTTTGATCTCATTTGGGAAAGAGTGAGGCTTGTCAAAGTAGAGGAGATTCCTACTTGGACCCTTGTAAGAGCTTGTACAGCATCAAGGCACCAAGGTTGTAAAGTTCTTATTTCTCAAAGTTCATACAATCATGTTTATTTTTCTCAATAAGCTGTGCTTAATGGTTTATTTCATAGACTCCTTGATCACTATGATGAACATGATTTATTATATTAGCTATGCAGGTGTTCTTTGATGTGTGCTTGTTTGTGTTTGTAGGTTATTAAAAGGATACACTTTGAAGCTATTAGATCAAAGCTGCCACAAACTAGCGCTGGACTTAAGGTAGGGTCTAAAACACCTCTTAGTTTTTATTAATGAATCGAAATATGTTTAGAGAAAAGTAGATTTGCGTGTCCTGCTTGTTGCTAGATATCAATTGATACTAGGGATATTAGTCTTGTCCGCAAGAACGATTTATTTGCTTAACATGTAGCTAGCCATTTTTATGTGTTATTATATGTGCATCTGCCAGTGTAGTTAGTAAGCTCATTTGCTGCCTATAGATAGCCATTCATATATGTTCATGTATGCAAATTGCTGGTACTATTAGTATTCTCCATCTGTCCATTAAATCTACAAACTATTGAGCATTAGTGGTCTAAAGCCTTGTGTTGTTGAGGTTGTTCATGCATGTCTTGAGTGAGAATAGAGCTGAATGGTTATCTAACTTGGTCCAAACCATCATCCATTCCAATAGTTCTGCGAACAATATTAAAGATTATATGTTACCAGGCATCTCCAAGCTGCAACCTAGGAGATTTTCCTGGAGTGCTAACACGCGGAATAGTGAAGAAGCAACGATATGCATAGCATACGCCCAACTTTGGCCTAGTAGAAGGTTGTAAGTTAGATTGGTGTCGACAACCTCTACTTAGACGTTGACCGTCTTGCTTTCCAAGGTGATAGACAAGCGTGAGAAAATACCAAATGGACGAGAATATATTCCATCAAATGCCTCCAGTGTATTTGGATATTGACTCAAAGAGGGAGGAACCAATGGATTTCCAACAAGCAATAGACATGATGCAGGTTGAGTCTCCTTCATTGATAATAGTACGATGAATGGTCTTTGAGTTAATAAAAACTTAGATGAGAAAAGCGATATGGTGAGGAAAATGCGACACATGATTTTCAAGATCGAAAGTAATCATCTCAGAATCGGCCGGATCAATTCCACCGATGGCGGATAGTAATGAGCTCTGTTGGGGAGGACAAATCTGGAGAACCTCCAACACAGACATAACCGAAGGAGCTTGGGCTAGATCTTCGACAATACTGTAGTGTTGTGTAACATGAATATTGGGATTATAGGAAGATTTATGAAGAATTCCTTTAGCAAGTGGTAGAATGACGGACTCATTACTAGGATTTTCAATATGAAGAGGGCTAGAATTGGATGGGGGAACACTAGAAGGAACTTCAGATTCTTTCCCGGCCAGTGGAGTATAATATTTCGATTGAGTAGAGATGTGAATAAGAATAGTCCTGGCCATAAATACCTGAGAACTAGATGAGGAAGAGGATTGAGGCTGGTCCACGATTTGAGTTTGCTAGGAAGGAAACGTTTCTTTAAGCACTGTAGGAATAGCTAAAGTCCCCTTAAGCAAACGACTTACCTCAGACCATTGAGGACAATCGCATCACATATAAGACAAGGATACTTAGGTTTTCATTTCAACCCATCATTGGTAGAAGTCTTAGGAGGTTATGGCTTTGGCGTATCAAACTTAATTTTACCTTTCCATTTCTTCATACCCTTCAAAGTTTTCTCCATCGTGGTGGACTGGATGATGTTAACTTCTTATGTTTTCCCAGGATTGGAAGAAGACTGAGAAGCAGTTTCAGTAAGAGTAGTGGATTTCTTCTTCGGAGGAGTCATGGAAGACTTTCGAGAAGACTGAGAAATGGAACAAATAACACCATCGACAGAAGGTGTCAGCAGAGCTTTAGAAGTTCCAGATCGCGGAGCATCGGGAAAGGCATCATAAAGCGTGCCATATTGGGAATATACCAAATGAAGATATCGAGCATGTGCGATGGCTTGCTCTTCAGTAACGCATGCCCCAAGAGCAATATCTCTGGCTATTGGATTGAAGAAAGAGGTAGTGAACCAATTAGTCAATAGCTGGTGAGGAATCTAGAACTTGATCGAATGACGATGCCTTCTCCATTCATGAATATGATCAGAGATGTGGGTATTCGTGTCCTGTTTCAGAGAGGGAAGAAGATGCATCCTTGTTTCATAGCAAATTGGTAACTGAAAATACGTAAGGAATGCAATTGCGAGAGAGTTAAAATCTTGGAAACTGCCATGAGGGAGTTCAATGTACCACTTTGCAGTGGAACTAGTAAGAGTCCTTTGGAAAAGATGGAGACAAATAGAATCGCCAAGCTAGGAATTGGATGAAGACAAAAGGTGATAGGTCATGACATGTGCCTGGGGGTCTTCTCCAGACTTGCCTTCAAACTTAACACAATCACCAGGGATCTTGGTTGGAACAGGTGGTCAAGGACCAGCGTTAGGGTTCCAACCAGGGCCTTGTTGCCCCCATGGATCTTGTTCCGGAAGATTTTGTCCATAAGGGTTATAGTTTGGTGGATTAAAACCATAGCTTGGTTGTTGACTTGGATTTTGACCTCCAACAAACCATTGGTTACCAGCTTGACCAACAGGGCTAGCATATTGCTTCTAAAAATTCTGATAAGCATTACCCTGAGGTTGCTAATCGTTCTGATATGGATTACCTTCAGGTTGTCCTTGGGGTTGCTGAGGTACTTGAGGACTGAACTGAAACTGAAGCCCAAACTACGCCTGGGGCCTAGGTTGTATCTGATAAACAGGTTGAGCTAGGAATCCAAACTGAGCCTGGGGATAGGGTTGAGTTTGGGGACTAGCTTGAGCTTGAGGCCTAGGTTTAATTTGAACACCAGGTTGACTAATAGCTGGATTGACCTGACCAAAAGGTTTTCCTTGCTGGGCAGTAGGTTGGCCTTGTTGGAACGTGGGCTGACCTAACTGACTAGAAGCTTGTCCTTACTGAGAAGCAGGTTAGCCTTGTTGGAACTGAGGCTAACCTAACTGACCAGAAGGTTGTCCTTACTCGGCAGCAGGTTGGCCTTGCTAGAACTAAGGCTGACCTAACTGACCAGAAGGTGGTCCTTGAGATAAAGGAGGTTGTACTGAATAAATAAAGGATGAACCTATTTTGGCTAAAGGTTTTCCCTGAAAGGGTTATCCTTGTGAGCCCAAAGGTTGCCCCTGTTGACTATAAAACTGACTTACCGAGGCATAAGGTTGTCCCTGAACAGGTTGTCCTTGTGAGCCATGGTAAGTAGTGTGATTCTAGGAACCGAAGGTGGGATTTGACTGTTAACTTGAGCCATTTGAGGAAGAGGTCTAATATAATAAATATGAGCTCCATGGTGATCGTAATAGTGCAGAGGGTTATGTAGAACGAGCATCTGCTGAGAACCTAAAGGGCAATAAGCCATATTTTGAAGAGGAAATAGATATTGATCATACGATAATCCCCTTGGAATGTGTTTCAAGGAGATAGGTACATTACCCATAGGTTGACTGACTCTAGATGCTTAGGTGAAGGACCAACATCAACGGGTTCAAAAGCTATCCTAGTAATAGTAGTGACCACCGAGGATGCGATAACTACACTAACAATAGGAGCCGAAGATGGTACACAAATAGTGGGCATCGATGGAACAAATGTAACTGATGTAACCTGTGTCTGAGGAATGGAGGTCGTAGCTGACTGAGTAGACACGAATGGCCCTAAAGTCGGAACTGTTGTACGAGACCATACAAAGCTCTAGTGTAGAGATGTAGAACTAGGTATGTAAGC
Organism: Pinus taeda; assembly: GCA_000404065.3. NCBI lineage: Eukaryota > Viridiplantae > Streptophyta > Pinopsida > Pinales > Pinaceae > Pinus > Pinus taeda. The sequence goes on along the minus strand of APFE031344134.1, from coordinate 165,816 downwards.
TAGAGCGTGATAACGAAGTGGTAATGAAACATCTAGAGAGGTGTGGAAAGGGAAACCTTAAGGAGGAAATTGATATTCACCAGTCGACACAAGGCTGTCTTGACTGCTAAGAGGACTCGACTCATCCATGTTGGAAGAGGCCATAGGAACTGAAGCACTAGGTGGAGTACATGGAATATCCTCATCTAAAAATTCCCAAACATTGGGAGGAGTCCAATTGATATCAAAAGGTTCCTCACCTGGAGCTCGACAAGAAAGAGGTTGAACACTTGGAACAATAGCAAGAGAGCCACTAACATATGATGCCTTAGAAGAGACAGGGGAAGACGACTCTATGTTACTTGGTAAAGACGATGGAACAGATGAGTTTGTCATGATGGCATAAACTCAAAAGACCAGGAGAGAAGATTTATTTAAGTGGGATTTAAATTCTTTTCAAGGATATTACTTACAATGTGGCCAAAATTAACAGGTAGGATGTTATCATGGGCAAATAAATTTTATGACATTGTAACAAAACTTTTCCTTTTCATGTTTAGAGAGTTGAGAAAAAGGGCAAAATATGATTCTAGTCTCCTTCGAAGTTTAATGATCCTGAAAGCACAAGTGCTCAGATGATCCTTTTACTTTTAAAGAGTAGAAAAGGAACGAAAGTGACTACTCTGGAATTCTAGGGAAAATGTTTACTAGACAAATCGCAAAACTACATATACACCTTGGTAGTAAAATGAAAGAGAAATGACCAAGGACTTTCCATATGAAAGCTAATCTTCTCGAATGTTGTGTTTGGTGTGTTAGAATTCGTAAGGTGGTAGACTCGGCTTCCTATGGATATAGGATTGTAACCTAGTGGGGTCTCCCATCATATATGCGGCGGTATAGGGAGCACAAGTCCGTACTAGTACTTATCGTATCACAAAAGGAGGAATCACCCAACCTTAGTGAAAACATCAACCACTAGGTTTAACGACGTCGGAACATGTCTCTAGCCTAGACCTCTAGATAATGTGAGCATTAAGTTCCAATGAATTTTTAGATTAATTGAATAAATTTTAGTAGTTAATCATGAATTAAATTTCAGTTTCAAAGCCCTACTAAATGTATCTTCAAAAGCTCCTAGAATGCAACTAAATGAGTGAAGAAACCATTTCTTTTCAATGCAAAACTAACTAAAGAAAAGTGAGAGGTTCATTTAAAAGAAAGCAAAGCAACAAGTAAGCAAATGCGAGCAAACCATGCAAGAGGAAAGAGAAATTCTTCTATCTTTTACTAACTTGCAAGAAATATAATTAAGAAAATGAAAAACACATCCTTCTCTTTTCAACTTCTAAATGTCAATAATTTACTAATGCAAAAGATTGTTCTCATTTCCTAATGCAAAATGAATGCAATATTTTGTTTTTTCAAATAAATGACAAGCAACAAAATGCAAAACTCAAAACAATGCTAGTTTTAAGCCCTTTTCGAATGAAATCACTCAATAAATAAAGAGAAACACTCTACTCTAAAATGAATCAAAGACTCAAAACCAAGAAGATGTTTCTTTTTGCAAAACTGGAAAGCTTTCTCACTGATTAGGAAGCAATGTGACCTATGCCAAGTGAAGGAAGGAAACCAAATGAACAAGAATTGAAAGTTTTGGTAACCAAATGTCACATACCAATCAGGAAGATGAAAAAATAATTAATAAGGAGAAGCCTCAAAAAAATCAAGGGATAGTGTCAAACACAACCCAAAGATCTAGACGAACAAGTAACACATGAAAAGATAATATTTCAAGAAACTCTAAGGTAAACAGGTCACACAATTCAAGAGGAAAAATTTCAAGGGAATGAAACCCAGAATCAAATGTTCTAGTAATAAAAAATTTGGCACACAATAAAGAGGCATAAGACAAGCTCAAAAGGATAGGACACATTGGCCAATCAGCGAACAAAACCTCAAAATTGAAACCGATAGGAACCTTTGCAAGCATAAAACTGACAACATGCACTGAAAATGAAACGTCGCACCTCCCTAAGTAGCCATTTTGTGACGTTGTCACCAAAGTACACCAGTTAACAGTGCCAAGCCAATTTCATAGCTCTTTGCAACTGTGAGGTGATTTAATTGTGCCAAAAAGCAAAAGGTGAAACTAATCAGATAGCGTAGGCATGACTATCTTCGTGACTGTCATAAAATAAACTGCGACAACCCTAAAACAAAGGAAAATTTTCAAAATCCAACTGAGGGAAGGCCAAACCTATCACTTATGATAGAGGGAAGACTACTAGGAGTGGTCAAACAACCCATAACATGAAGAATTCATCCCAAATGTAAAGGAGACAATAAACAAGAAAAACAAAATTAAATCAAGAGACATAATACAAAGGTCGCCAGTATGGTCACCAACTTGTGACGTAGGAAAGTTCCCTCTGTGGACAGAGACAACGCCTCTAGCCCTAGAGTGGGTCTAGTCACAACAAAGACAATACCAAAGAAAATTTACTTAGAAATTTGGTGTCATCAAGGCTTACCTTGAAATCATCGTTCAATGAAGTCCCAGTTGTGTTGCTCCAACTATCATTCTTCTAATCACTTGTGCCTGAAAATAACATACAGAGCACAACCATGAACATAATAGAGTGTGACAAAAATGATCTACTTAAATAGTCAAGGAGCTTCAAGCTATCAATATGCAATTCGACATAAGATATAGGAAATAAGCTATTGATTTGTATTAATGTAAATTGAAGTAAAAGTTACAACCAAGCCTTGAAGTCGTAAGCCTCCTTGAAGGGTCCTGTCAGCATGTCTCCGCAAGCATCCACTCATGAATTGTCTCCCAAAATATGAATAACTCTCTCTCCTAACCAAAAGGCTAATGCTAGAACACTCTTGTAATCAAGCCAACTCCACTCAAAACCATCCCAAAGCTAAGTTATGTAAGAGGCTATTTCCACACTAGCAAAACTCTCTACTTTTACTATTAAACCCTGGAACTCTGAAGCTAGTTGATCTTAGTCACGGAGGAAGTATTTATAGGAGGAGGATCTTCCATAAGGGATGGGAGAAAGAGATTATCCGTTTGAGAGGTTGCAAAAAAGGTGGAACAACCATCCCAAAGGAGAGAGGTGAGCTCATCTAAGCCAACAACCAACCCTAGGACCATCCATGAAGTTGTTACACTTCGACGCTCCGACAAGTTGTTCAAAAAAACTTTCCAAAAGTAGTTCATCACTCCACAGAGAGACAAAGCAAAGAATTCCCTAGGGCTAGTGCAATCTTGGCCATCTTCGCAGGTGGTACAACTACTGTCGTGCAACAACCCAAAAACATTGGTAAAAAAGGGTCTTCTCCAGGAGTAGTGAGCTGAGGTATTATTCTTGAGATGATAAGCAAGACATTGACACATAATTTGCAACATGACACAATACAAATGTCAATAACACAGACCGACAGTGTCCGGGATTAGGGAATGCGGTGTTGGTGACAAATTACTGTGTAATAGAGCTATCTCGTTTCAAGATGAACCCAATCAGATTTATAAGACGAAGATATTGAGGAAGGCATACTAATACTTGGTCATATTTGCATGTTGACTAAGTGGCCAAGCAAGCACTAAGACCTTCCCTTAGAATTGGGTGGTCGTGTTGGACCAACTGGCTAGAGAAGGAAGACCATGCAACTGGTCCGACATACTGGCTCATCAGCTGAAGGAGCAAGTCAAGAAGGCTCGACAGTCACCTAAAGACATGCATGCAGAGATTTACATGTCTGCCTACATTCTAGATGCAGTCTATTTCCGGCCTGAGTTCGTGGGCTTAGAGTAGGCATGGTCATTGGTGGGGATTGTTATGAACACGTATTTCAAGTTATTGTCTGAGTGTAGCTTAAGAGGAGTGATCATACGACTGTCCGACCATTTTTTCACCCCATTTTACAGGTTGATATTCGAATAGGATCCATTGTGCATGTTAGAGGAAGCAATGAAGGCATTGTTAGGCATTGCAGATTGATATGCCTCACCATCTGACACATTCATTCGAGTGTTTAGTGCAGAGAAGCCTCTACATGTTCTACCAAAGTTTTCTTTGGAAATTATTATCATGCAGGAAGTAGTGTGTCATATCTCAACAATATTAACAACAAGGTTATAGAGGAAGTAGAAGGCACCTTGGCCCACTCTTCTGTGGTGGATTGGGTTATACGAGATCTGGAGCATCAAGCAAGAGGATGTCAAAGCTGAACAGATGAAGAAATACTCATTCAACCTTTGAAGCTTCAAACCATATGAGCCACATTACATTATGAAGGATCACTGCATGAGAGTTCAGTTCAATTGGATCCATGGGGCATTTCAATGGGTCGAGGAAGACTCATTGAGGTATTACTACTATTCCTCAGACCTAATGAACATGTCAGTTTTTCTATAAAGTGATTAGCACAACACCATGAACCAACATCACAGAGAGCACCAGTAGTAGCAGTAGTAGCAACAATAGTAGAGGAAATAGAGCCAAGCATACCTATGAGCAACAAAGGGAAGAGGAAGATTGTCGACTGCATGGAGGAGGCGAAAAGATGCAAGTTTCGAGAAAATCCACTTGTAGAACTGTTATAGACATATTTGGGCACTGCAACCCCAATCACATATGTTGATAAACCAAGGGCTCTTAAACCCCTAAAAGTGTTGTTTCACACCCTAAAGGATCATGGTCAGCTGATTACATCATTTCCCAGAAGTTCCACCTGAAAAACCACTTAGAACTAGCCAAAACTGGACCATACAAACTGCTCCATGCTTAGGGTGCGATGCATACTGGCTGCTACACTAGTCAGGTGTGATGCATACTAAAAGAGCCTTATGTGGGGTGCGATGGGTGAGAGTAGACAAATGGCAGAGACAATTTGCTAAGTGGAAACCCATTGAATCTTATAGAAACTTCTCATATGACACTTGCCTCTCTGAGTTCGCCTAGGGATGAGTAAGTGATCATGAAGTCTTCAAGTGGAACTAAGAAATATTAGTGAAATGACACTAATCAAAAACCCAGAAGCTGACTCACCCCTCCACAAATATCTATAAATGGATCCCTCATATGAGAGATCTAGAGGCTGGAATTTTGTAATTTGTAAGGAAGTGTTGTTGGTTTTTCTGTGAGAAGAAACATTGTAATGTTGGGTGATCTTGCTCTTCAAGAGGTGAAGAGGGCTTTCATGCTGGGAGGATGATGCTAGATCAGATAGTTGGGTTGTAATCCTCTCTTCTATTGCTACTATCAATAAAGTTCTTTGAGTTTTCCTCCATATAATTCTGTATTTCCAAATCTTGTTATTTGTGGATGCAATTGTATGGTTAATGTATTTCTGATTCTACATTGTTTATGATATCATAGATCTTGTTGAATTGAGGCTTTTGTGATCCATATCAAGTTTAAGAGAAATTCTTTGGCGTGAATCACAAGATAAATCATTTTTCGATGTGTTTCGAACCAACAAGTGTGGTTCATCGTCAGGACGAGTTGAAGAAACAGATCCAACTTAGCAGGTTGAATAGTCTGAGTAGAGACTCCAACGGCTATATTGACTAATGGCTAGTTTTGACTTTTGATGGTGTGTTGTTTCTTTGACTCTACATATATTCTCTAAAGCATGACAAGTAGGAGAAGAGTGGCAAGCTCTATCAAGGTAGATAGGAAACAAGCAAGGAGCCAAGTGGAAGATACAAATTAGTGCTCTCTACTTCTCTCTTATCTATCATACATAAAGGAAATCTTGAAGTGCTTTGAATTGTTTGTTTCTAAGATAGATACCCATCTTAGTGGGACTAGCAGATCGAAAAGACACTAGTTTTCTTGGAAACAAAATGGCGACTCCATTGGGGAGAAAATAGTTTGTTTGTTTGTTACTGTTGTTTTCTTTATAAACTATAGATAGAGCCTAAACTTAATCCAGCTAGCCTTCGAACTACTCTTGCTATGCAAGTGAAAAGTAGATCAACACTACTTCAGTCAATCTCTGGGTTGGTTTATGAACTGAACATCTGACTTGCAAATGTCCTAAGTGCCCTTGAGGTAGCTCAATAACCTAATAAGATCATACCGCTATACTTTTTTTTTACTGTCTATCATAGCTCAGCCTAAATCACTGAACTTAGCTACAAATTTTGAGCAAAAACCAAGCTCAGTTTCATTCCCTGGTCCATCACATTGTCTCTAACTAGCAGCCTAGATGCATTGCACCTCTCGTGTCTTGCAGGTGAGATGCATCCCTATTTCCCTTAAGGATAGGTGTGATGATTGAATGATACTGTTTCCTTCTCTGGAATTTGGTTTTCTCTTCCTTGCTTTCAGATCTATTCAGTAGTTTTGCTGCTTATGATCAATATATCATTGCTGAAGCCTCCTTCCTTCACGTTATTCAACCTCCATTGATCAGGATTTGTGAATGTTTTTTATGTTTTTTTCATCATTTACAATCCTCCTTTGTCAAAAGTAGCTTAATCGAACTATCGTTTTTGATGAAAATAAGTGTCGCAACTGTCGCTTTGAGTTGAAAATAAGAGTGTCGTAAAGTCTTCCTCTTCTAGATAGTAGATTGTACTTTTGCCATTGTATTTGATTTGAATTATCAATATTTGAAGTGTCAAAAGCATTTTTCCATTCGAAATTGAAAGTGTCATCTTAGTCTCCCTTTCATTTTGAAAAGAAATCATTGAAGTGTCGCTTTGAAGAAAATAGTTCAGATCTGTACTTGGTTTTCATTTTTAGCATTCTCACATTAAGGAAATGAAAAACAAATACATGCATGTGCATTTTCATTTATACTGCATGCAGAAAATGATTTAGGAAAAGTTCATTTAGTGTGTGCTCTCTGCTCTCTGTTGAAAGAATCGTACTCTTCTTTCCTTAGTAGCTAGGATTTTCATTGCTAAAAGAAAACAAATGATCGTTTATCATTTTAGATTGCATATTTAGGAATTTTACATCTACATCACATGGCGAACCTTGAAAGGCATTCTTAAAAAAGATCAACTCTAAAATAAACTTCAATGAACATAAAAACGCTTTGGAACCTAATGCACAACATCTAGAAGTCTAGGCTAGAGACGTATTCTGGTGTCATAAAACCTGGTAACTATCGTTTTCATCGATGATTGGGAGATTCCTCCTCTTGGATACGACAAGTGCCCATACTTGTGCTCGACGTACCATTGAATATATATTGGGAGACCACAATAGGTTGATATCCTTTATCCGTAGGAAGCCATGTCTGCTGCCCTATCAATCACAATGCACTGAACACAACATTCGGGAAGATTGAATACTATACGTAAAGTCCTTGGTAATTTCTCTTTAATTTACAACCAAGGTGTATATTGCAGTTTTGCGATTGGTTTGGTAATCCCTCTGTCTAGATTTCGAGAGTAGTCACTTTCATTCCTTTTCGACTCCTTAAAAGAAAAGGTCCATCTGAGCACTTGTCACTTCAGGCTCATTAAACTTTGAAGGTGACTAGAGTCACCTTTAGCTTTTTCTCGACTCTTAAAAATTGAAAAATCAAAGTTGTGTCAAAGTGTCATAAAATTTATTTAAATCGGAATAAGATCCTTGTTCCTCATTGATCTTAGGTTGAGGTAATGGAGTCCACCAATCAAGGATTTCTCCTTGGGGGGAATCCTAGTCCTTTCTCTTCTTGGGGAGATATTGGTGCTCCATATATGGCTACATTGTCCCTTCTAGGAATCACAATTGGCCTGCCAGTATGGCAATTCTCAACCTCTATTATTCAAAACACCATAATTCCTCAACAATCGAATCAGTAACCATATGATACTAGAGTTGCTCCCTCACCTTCTACTTTGTTTGTTTCTCCATCTCCTTCTTCCTCTTCACTTGGTGAAACTAGTGATACTAAAAACCAAGTAACTGAGAAGAAGAAGAAAGGGAAGGAGAAGAAGAAGAAGAAGTCAGTCAAGAAAGGGGGCAACCATGCATCATCTAGCAAAAATCCACACACCAAACCTTCCAGACCCAAATCTCCATGCATAATTTACAAAGGAAACCACTTTCATCGAGATTGTCCTTGCATTTCATGGACCTTAAGAGACTAGTCTCCTTGCTTGCACCATCCGATATGATCAACCTCTGTCGATCATGTTGAGAACTCACCATCGACTAGTTAAAATGAAGTTAATGGAAAAAAAGGAAGATTCATATTTCCTTGTAGATTGTGTGAAGGCGATCATGCCCTTCAGCATTGTCCTTTTCTGGATGAAGCTAAAAGTATCTTGGATAACCATCCTGCTTCACCGTAGCGACTTCCTCCTAGATACAAGAAACTCTTTCCAAGTCCATCACTAGTCGAAAATCCTACTGACATACCTCAGTTGTCAGTCAAAATTCCTATCATTGAAGATAAACCCTTTGGGTCCATACTATACCAAAGTCAATAGGTCGAGACAGCAGCTGACCCAGTCTTGCCTTCAGAAGTTCCACCTTCAGATGATACAATTTCCAAAGAGAATGAGAATGAAACCATTCAAATTCTTTTTGTTAACATAGATTCCGATGAACATGGGGGAAATCTACCCGTTCCTTTTCAACAGGAGGGAAGTTCCCCATTTCAAGAGATTCATCCAACCATTTATTCGGTCCCCCCTCCAAGCAATCTAGTCGTTTCCTTCGATTGGAATCTACTAGTCGGTCCCAACCTTCCATCTAAAGTACCATTCCGAATCATAGTACAAGTTTGAAAAATGATCATGTTTGGCACTATCATAGATGAAGGGGCTTCTTTGAGTATCCTTTCCTCAACTGCGTGGAAAGTGCTTGGTTCATCATCGCTTCTACCTGAGAATCGAAATTTGTTAGACTTCAACAAAGGAACTAGTCGACCGTTAGGGATCCTTCCTAATTTGCCTATAACTCTGAGAAGGAAAACCGTTCACTTGAATGTGATGGTAGTCCAAGAGCCACTAGATTACAATATACTCCTTGGGTGTGACTACGTTTACAACATGGGAACTATTGTTTCCACACTCTGTCGAGTGATGCGTTTCCTGCATGAAGGAATAATGGTGCAGCTTGTCGACCAACTTTCATTTCCTAGTTCGAACACAAATACAAGTCAAACACCATCCCTCAATGGTCTCTTTGCATCAAGAATGTCTCTCCAACCTCCAGTTCATCCACCTAATTACTGCGAGTAATTCGGTGAATGCAACAAAGCCTAGGGGCATGTACCCTCATCTGCTTTGGCAGGCGAACCCAGTTGAAAAAACAAATTTCCTTGTAGGTTATGTGACCGGTATGAAACTCCATCTCCGTTTAGGATATGGGATCAGTTTGAACATTTATTTCCTCGCATGTTATGTGATTGGAAGCTCACACCATTCACCTTTGTCTATTTTGATGGACAGATCCAAGGAAGTGTTTTGTTTGCTCCGCAGACAGGAAAATACTACTTAAATGTAGGAACTTCCATATGGTAACTTGGAAATTCTTGTTTTCTCAACACCTGGGGGCTTGCAAACCTTTTTTATGCAAGTGAAAAGAAACCAGTTTAACTCTAACCTCGTAGTGTTTTAGCCTAACTTTTAGTTCAACTGCTTAGGTTAGGCAAAGCAAAGGAAATGTTTTATCTAGGCAAAAGACAAAACTATCCTACCTAATGTTAGTAGTTCATTAACTCTTAGTGTAGTTAGTTTTGTAGTTTGGTCGTTTCCAGCCTACATACAAAAGGCAATGAGCAAAGTTTCGCATGGGGCAAGCTCACTAAAAAAATAACCTACTAATAAGAGACATGTTTAAAGATGTCTGGCATGAGAAATGTTACCGCAGGGTTCAAGCTCATTAAAAAATAAACTTGCCACTAAGCATAGTTTCTTCCAATTCAACCTCATTAAAAAATGAATCCACCCTCAGTAAATAACCTTTGTGATTGACTTGCTATCAGCCTTTTGAGACTTGGTTGTGTTCTTACCTTCACCTCCATTCTTTTGGCTGATCATACACCTCCACTTGATTGTTTACCTTTTTGAGGAACAACTGCGATGAGTGATTCTATTAGCCACCCTTGTTACACTGTCGTGTTTGAGAAGTTCCAAACTTACCTGGAACCAGTTGCTACCCAAAAACATCACTCATTCCTCAAAAACGAGTCTCTTTTAAGCTCTTTTTAGACTCGTAAAATATGAAAATATTGTCGAGCTACTAGCCTTTCCAGCTCGTTAAAGTAAAGGGAAGTGCCATCCCTCCTCTACATTTTAATCTTTTTGGACCTGAGGGATCATTTCACAAAAATATCGTGCGCTTGTCTTTTTCGGCTCACTAAAGCTATCGAAAAGTTATCCCTTTCATATTATTTTATACTTTTTCAGACTTAAGGGATTATGCCACGAAAAAGGACTACTGGAGTTTCCTTTCCATCTCTTTTCAAACTCTCTAAACATGAAAGGGACCGAGTTATCATTGTTTTTAAACTCGTTACAAAAATAGCAACAAACTTCTCCAACCAGACAAGAGCGAGTTTCACTATCGCTAGGCTCGCTAAAACATAGAGACACGTTTGCCTGAAGGGAAAATTATAGAACAAGAATATGTTATCCTCCTCAAGCTTGACAAAAATAAAGAGGTACTGGTTAGAAATGACTAGGTAAAAAGGGAAGAAAACTTGAAGAACTTCATTGGTATCAGGTCGCTCTTGAACATGACACTTTCACTCCATCACCATTATTGAGTCGGGTTGGGTTATTCTGTTCACTGGTCACATCACCATTGGTCCTCCGTACCATCCATTTTTAGGGTTAATTCTAGCAATCCATCTCACTGTCACCGATATCTTCAAGAGAAGTCATTCAGAGAATTCACCAACCCAGCTAATGCCTCATCCAATGCAATATCTTCACCCTCCATTTTTCATGACCGCCATTCCTGAACCTTGTATCATCAGATTGTTTTCACCTCCAGAAAATCCTTTGCTTTGTTTCGTGTCGTAGATGTGGGACTCATTAAGGCCCTCCTATGATGGGTCACTTCTTCTCGACAACAGCTAATTATCCAAGAAGTTGACTTAGGAACAACCCTTTCAGTACTTTGAAGTGTGCATGCCTCAATGGCAAGTTTCTCACTTCCAGCGATAGGTTTACATCAATGGCCTTCGCCCGAAAGATTTTGTGTGGTGTTTGACATCAGATCCTATATTCAGACCACATGAATTGTACTATGATACCTTGAGGGTCATTATCATTATCGGTGATTCCTCTCACGTCTGTTAACAGCTTACATCATTGGCTGGTAATGAGGCGATGTCTTTCCATGTTCGACTTCAGAACATCTTTTCACATGGATTGACTTGTACATCAAATGAAGATTGAACGAGTTTTGAAGACCCCAGATCTAGTTTCATCCATCCAGGTTGTGATAGATTAAGGAAGATAAAAACATCAAATGTACACAGAAGCTACACAGATGATCATCCAAGCTAAGGGATGATGGCTCTACAAGAATCACCAGTCTGCAAAAATAGACGATTATCTGACCTATGTGCATGAAAATGAATTTATAAAGCTAAGCATGGGAATGCCCGCCTCAGCTAGATCATGAAAATAATATGAAGATAATGTATTGTATTGTATTTTATGCAGGTTATCTTCCAGTTTGAAAAACCTCAAATCCTCATGGTAAAGCATTTCACCCGACATCAGAAGATTTACGACCTCATGCTTTAGGGGGCAACTTTTATAGACATATTTGGGCACTGCAACCCTGATCACATATGTTGATAAACCAAGGGATCTTAAACCCCTAAAAGTGTTGTTTCACACCCTAAAGGATCATGGTCAACTGATTACATCATTTCCTAGAAGTTCCACCTAAAAACCACTCAGAACTAGCCAAAATTGGACTATAAAAACTACTCCATGCTTAGGGTGCGATGCATACTAGATGCTACACTAACCAGGTGCGATGCATACTGAAAGAGCCTTCTGTGGGTGTTACACAGTAATTTGTCACCATTTGTCATCGTCCCTGTTACCCCTCTCCTGCATCTTGGGGGACTCATTCCGGGACTTGTGAGAAGTGACAAGACTTGAAACCACTTGCATCATTCACCCCTGAACATGAGCTTGATATGCCCCGAAGACATCTCCTGCACCTTGCCCTTAAAAATAGCAATTTTTACATTAGCGCTGGCCCACTGTGTTATGCCCGCGCCAATGGGGAAAATCCTATAAAAGGGGCACTCCATTAGCGCTCTGTCCCAGAGTCGCAATCTCGCCAACCTTTTTGGTAAAAGTTTTGAACCAATCAACCTTCAAAAGTTCTATCCAACTCGTTCACCAACTGAATCCAAGTTAAGTGAGGATGGTTTGGCTTCGAATCTCTTTGAATGGGAAGTAGTTTGCCACCATTCCATAGAAGTTTCCAAGTGATGAAGCCAAATCCAATATTGTTGTGATTGATCTTATCCCTTCCTTTTCATTTATAAAAGCTTGTCTCCATGGCTTGGGCAAGCTAGTTCTAGTTCTAATGGCAATATTTCTGCTGAAAGGAAGATATCAAGAGATTAGAGTTGCAAGAGCCTTCTTTGTGTCCATAAGGCTTAACCTAAGTAAGGAGATCTTGTCACCAAAGAGAGAGAGGATTGTCCCTCATCCCCTCAAGCTTTGCAAGACTTGTGTAGCTGAGCACCCAGCCAAAGGAGGACTTGATGTTAGGACGCTGGTTGTATTCTCCTTTGTTGATTATTAATAATAGATGACTATCATTATGGTTCCACTCTCATTGTTGTAATGATTGATGTTGAGTTATATCCATCCTGACTGATGTATAATTGCATTTATTAGATTTCACGCTTGTGTCTGTGTTGTTCTCTTTGTGTGTAGGTGTCCATTCACAGAGATCGTGGAGGACTGTGACCGGCCAAAGCAAAGGAGCGTGGGCGATGTCTCTTCTACGAACGAAAGCATTGGAATCCAAGTAGGTATTCACCACCTACCTTTTATTTGCAATTAGGGACTTGCGTGGTAGCATTGTTTGATTGTTTCTAGACCCGTTCTGGGCTAGTAGGGATCTCCTCTATCCGTAGAGGGGATTTACCTCTCCAACAATTTGGTGACTTCGTTGGGGAGTTCAGCTTGTTGTTTAATTTGTAAACTTAGACGGAGTCTGAAGCACGGCCAGATAGCCTTTGAAACACTACTGCTTTGCATTAGTGAAGTAGATCAAATCCGCTTCAATCAATCTCCGGTTTGGTTTACAGACTAAACAATTTGGAGTTTGTCTTGCCTCTTTGGTTTTCTCTTGTTTGCTTGCTTGGATAGCTTTTGGAATTGAATTTCTTGCTGTCTCTTGCTTCCTGGCTTACCTAAATACTGTAAACTGAGCTTTAGGCTGCTTGTTTTCTTTTTGACTTGGAAAACTTTATTAGCGTGGTTTTGATTTGACAGTCGCGCTAGTGGCCCTTGTTGCTAACTGACAACCCGTGCCAATCCCTGTTTAGTGCGAGTTACAGCCTGACAGTCGCGCCAGGCCTCTTAGCTTTTGAGTTCACTTGTTTGCCTGCCTTCTGAGCTTGGATTTGCATTTTGCCACGTCATTTTCAATTACTGAAGTGTGTTTGATCCTTGTTTGACTATTCTTAACCTCTGTCATTCGGGTGTTTGCCTCTTTCTATTGATTTCACACCTCAACCCTAGGGCATCTAGTGGCCGTGTGTGTGTTGAGCCTTCCGTAGGAGTTTTGGGTTTATCGATTGTTCAGTCGACTTTGTGATTATTTTTTGCACTTGCTCAGTGATTGTTGAAGTGTTTTCGATTGATTTCCGAGTGACTTGCTTTTTCTTGCTTGGATTTCATTCTAGGTTTGTTTGAGATTAGATCACATAGCTCGTACAAGCCTTTGTTTTCATTTTGATTTGGAGCTGTTTTAGTGTCTTGGGATTTCATTGTGTTCTCATTGAGTGAATTTGTCTCTTTTACTCAGTGTTATTGTCTTTCAAAATCCATTCTAGTGCATTGTGCCTTTGAAAATAAATCAAACAATCTCTTTTGCGTTCAATAGTTAATGGAATAGAACTTTTCGTTGATTTGTGTTATTAAAAATAAAAAGCTTTATTTATTTGCCACTAGCTGCATTAGGGTGTTTGATTGATTGTGCTCATTTTGTTTGATTGAAAATTCTTAACCTTCTCGTAGTTAGTATTCATCGAACGAAATGGTATTCTTTGGCATATATCTTGCATCCAGGCAATTGTGAAAGATCACATACGATAGGACCTGAAATCGAAACTTAACGAAATATCAACCATAAAATAAACCAAATGAACTTAAAAACGCATTGGAACATAATGCTCATATTCTATAGGTCTAGGCTAGAGACGTGCTCCGGCGTCGTTAAACCTAGTCACTTTTGTTCTCGCATTAAGGTTGGGTGATTCTTCCTTGTGTGATTCGATTGTGGTCTAGTACGGACTTGGGCTCCCACGTACCGTCGCGTATACATGGGGAGACTCCACTAGGTTTTTATCCTTGATCCATAGGAAGCCGTGTCTGCCGCCTTACAAGCCGTAACGCACCGAACACAACATTCGGGAAGATTGACTGCAGTACGGAAAGTCCTTGGTTTTCATATGATTGCCAAGGTGTATAAGCAGTTTTACAGATTGTCTGGTAAACCCCTTGCCTAGTTTCTCCAGAGAAGTCACTTTTTGATCCTTTTCGGACTCTGTAAAAGAAAAGGCTCTATTGAGCATTTGTCACTTCGGGCTCTTTAGACATTCGAAGGTGACTAGAGTCATCTTTTGTCCTTTTCTCGACTCTTAAAACATGAGAAGGTCAAGTTGTTTCCTAATTTCCTAAAAATTTATTCGGCCACGATAACATTCACCTTGTTAGATCTTGTTTGCGTTTAGTTTTGAGTAGGGTCTCTTATCGTTAGTTTGTCTAGGGTCTTTGTTTGATCATCCTGGCAAATCCATCAATCCCGTCTCCCATCCCAAGTGACCAAGGTTCTCTATCTTCTGCTGCCCCTCAGACACCGGTTTGTGGCGACACTTTTCCTATTGTTCCAAGTGTCCAATCGTTGAACTCTCGTGCTCCAGAGGACGAGCTTTACGACTTTTTTTGGAACCTTGTTTGGGAGCCCTCTGAAGAGGATTTTCCCTGTTGTAGCTCTGATACCACTTGTTGTAGATCTAAACCAGAAATATTATGATAACAGAAATAACCCAAGAATAACAAGATAGAAATAGATATTAATGCTTCTTTATTATCAAACCCTTAAGGTAGGGCAACACCATACATTCACTCCTTAAGGAAGGAGAACACTCCACAAGCCATATGCTTGTTCATACA
The DNA here is from genome assembly GCA_000404065.3 of Pinus taeda. Taxonomy (NCBI): domain Eukaryota; kingdom Viridiplantae; phylum Streptophyta; class Pinopsida; order Pinales; family Pinaceae; genus Pinus; species Pinus taeda. Next base: position 150,476 of record APFE031344134.1, on the reverse strand, counting down.
AGAATACTTCTCTTCATATCTCTCCATGTGGAGTCTCTAGCCTCTATATAGGCCTCATACATACAATACCATGCATCATTACCATGGTTTCCTCATACCATCAACTAATACCATGGGCCCCTTACATTATTATTAACTACTTGTGGTCCCTTACATGACATTGGTTAACCACCTTATTTATTACTATGGCCCATCCCATTATTACATTATTACCTTGGGTACCTCCCTTGGTACCCCATATTATCCCCCCTAGATATATAACATTCCACCCCCCTAAGCATGTTTCGTTCCCGAAACATGGGAAGAACACAAATAGTAAGATCTACTCAAAAGAGTAGTCCACTGATACCATGCACGTGCATCTAGCCATCCAAGAGAAAGGTGAACCCTCGATCTCGTTGGTGCCTCGCTCGCTTGAGATGGAAGTTGACCGTGGCCGTTCTTCTGTGTTGATGTGTAGTAGCTGGATTGTCTCTCCTTTGTATCCATCTTGTGGGGATTGTTGTCCTTGTGACTAACTGGTTGCCATCTTGATGGTTGTCTTGCGGGGTGATGTGGGTGATGATATGTTGAAGTTTTAACCCACGGTGTCTTCTTCTTGACTTCACCCTTCTGTGGTGCCTGTTGTGGTGTATTCTTTTCCAATATGACTTCAACCACTGCATCCTGCTCTGATGTATCAGCACCTGTAACCTTTTCTGCTTTAGTCTCTGTTTGTGTCTGATTGTCGACCATCAACTGCTCATCATCTGATATGTCAGACCCTGGAACATCTTCTGCTTCAGCCTCCTTGGACTCTATCTGTTTATTAATGGAAATATCTTCTAATGTAATTTTCTTCTTTTTATACCAGAGCTTCAGGAATTTCTTCTATACATTAATATTGATAGTACCTACTGATTCCATCCAAGGATATCCCAAAACAACATCCATAGTATCCATCTCTGAAGCATAAAAATCACCATGCAACACATACTTATCCATAGAAATCTTCAAATCCTTGTACATTTGAACATCATTATCATCCACTCGTGTGTTTTCAATTTGTTTTGCTGAAATTTGCAATTTTTTTGCCAAGTTGACATTCATGAGATTTTGCTTGCAACTCGGATTTATAGACACAATGATTTTCTCCTTCTGAATCAATCCATGAACCTGTAATAAGGAGATACCAGCAGAAAATAACCTTTTAGGTTCCTTGGTTTCCTTCTTTCCTGTAAAAATAAAGTCTTTGCTAGGCTGTGTGTCTGTCTATGTGAGCTTATCCACAAAAATTTTACGATCAAATTGGTCCATAAGAGCTTTTTTGAAGGCATCCCAAGTCAAGAACCTTTCATAGCCACGTTGATTCCCTATGTACCATTGTCGTATTTCATAGTCCAAGTAATTGCTCCCCATCTTAAGCTGATTGTAATCATCATCGATGTGATCCAATTCGAAATATTTCTCCATTGTTGCTAGCCATTTGGCTGGATGAGAGCCATCAAATCTATACAAGGCCTTCAATTTCTGATCTAGGTACCCCATCACAAAAAAATTGGTGAAAATTTGAAATTGTCACAGTTTCGTCAATATTGCTCAGAATCCTTATTATGACCTGTTTTTAGAAATGGAACAACTATTCTGCTTCTGCCCATGTGATAGAAATCCTGATCCAGGCACTAGAATTCCAGATCTGCGCTGCTACTCTCCCACCGTCACCCAAAATTTCTAAAGAAAGAGCTGATTTTAAATCAGCGATATCTCCCTCATCCGTACTCCGATTCGACTGATTCTTTTTTTGAATTTGAGTGTTTTTTCACAAAAAATCCAGATCTACAGTTAGATTTTGTAGATCTTGCACCAGGACGTCTAGATCTACGCCGCAAACTCGCTGCCCTGAAAAATTATCTGCAACCCTACTGATTTTTAAATCAGCGATATCTCCTTCATCCAGACTCCGATTTGACCGATTTTTTTTTAATCGGCTATTTTTTCACAAAGAATACAGATCTATAATCAGATTTTGCAGATCTTGAACTAAAACATACAAATCTGATCTGCAAACTCGCCGCCCTTGAATTCCTGCAAAAAGTAAAAAAAATTCTCCACTTTTGTGCCCAAGAAAGTGCTCTGATACCACTTGTTGTAGATCTAACCCGGAAAGATATCAGAATACAAATAAACCCAAGAATAACAAGATAGAAAT
>APFE031344134.1:137076-148235 GCA_000404065.3 Pinus taeda | reverse complement strand
ATATTATAGATCTTATAAGAAAGTATAAGATAATGCAAATAAACTCAAGAAATAGATAGAAATGAATCTTTATTATCAAACCCTTAAGGTAGGGCAACACCATACATTCACTCCTTAAGGAAGGAGAACACTCCACAAGCCATATGCCTGTTCATACAAGAATACTTCTCTTCATCTTCATATCTCTCCATGTGGAGTCTCTAGCCTCTATATAGGCCTCATACATACAATACCATGCATCATTACCATGGTTTCCTCATACCATCAACTAATACCATGGGCCCTTTACATTATTATTAACTACTTGTGGTCCCTTATATGACATGGGTTAACCACCTTATTTATTACTATGGCCCATCCCATTATTACATTATTACCTTGGGTACCTCCCTCGGTACCCCATATTACCCCCCCTAGGTATATAACATTCCCACTACTCCTGTTGGTGTTGCATCTTCGATGACTTCTTCCGACATGGAGGATACATCTCCTATGTCGAGTGGAACGCTCGTTATGTCGAGTATTGATACTCCGATTGCGGCTACATCCCCAGTTATCTCTACGCCCTACACTGTTACGCCTCTCGATATCACAGTGCCGGCGCGCTATAGATCTCTAAGGGATGCTATGAACTCTACGACTTCCTCTTCTATGTGGGATCAAAACATTGTCCCTACCACGGGACCATTTGTTTCCCAAGTTCACCATACTGCTGTTACCTCAGTTCCAACCAATCCGACCGTCTGTGTCGCGTCATCAGCTCCTGTTGCTAGTGCCGTTACAACATCTTCTGCTGTGACTTCTATTGCCGACCCATCTCGAGGCCCGGTACAAAGTGGTCCATCGGAACATACTGCTAGAGTTTCCCATCCCGAAAATGGTGCCCCGCCTCTTTCTAATGCTATCTCAGCAGGGGGGCCATATTCCCAGTACTTTCATAATGTCCAAAACCCGGGTGGGCAAGGCCCCTATTATGAACCTGTCAATCATCATTTGTATATGTCCTTGCCAACTGAGCCCTATATTGAGGCTTCAGTTCCATTGAGTGTGGCTTGGGGTACCGCCGAATATGGCAGTGGCCAGTTCCGTCCAGGTCAAGGATATCCATCTCAAGGACCACCCTACCAGGGTCAACCATCCTACTCGCAGCCTAATCATGGGCAGCAGTATTATGGTCAGAACTACCCAGGTCAACCTATAGGCTCGCAAGGACAACCCTAGCCGGGACAACCTTTAACCTCTAGTGGTCCGTCATATACATATCTTGGGCAACCTTCTGGAAACCCAGGACAACCCTATGCTCAACAAGGACAACCTGGGCCCTAGCAGGGATACCCTTCGGGGCAGCCCTATGGGAACCTGGGACCACCTTACGGTCAACAAGGTCAACGCAGAAACCAACAAGGCTACCCTTCTGGGCAAGGGGGCTAGCCTTACGCATAGCAAGGCCAGCCCACTGCTCAGCCTAATCAACCATCTGGTCTACAAGGACAACCTTCGGTTGTGCAAGGACAGCCCATCGCTCAGCAAGCTCAACCCTCTGGGAAAATGGGTCCGTCTCAGATCCAACTAGGACAACCTTCCGGCCAGATGGCCCGGCCTTCGCAAGGATATCTTTCTGGGGCGGCTCAACCAAGCATGCAGATGGTCCCTGCTTCACAGCCTCAACCCGGTTATCAACCCTAGAATCAAGCTGGTATCCAGTCACAAGGTGGGTACCAATCCCAACCTTCTTATTTAGGTGGGTATCAATCCCAACCTCCATACTCAAGTGGGTATCAATCCCAACCTCCTTATTCAGGTGGGTACCAATCCCAACCTCCTTATTCAGGTGGGTACCAATCCCAACCTTCTCATCAAATGCCGCCTGGTTCCCAGGCTCAATATGGAACACAGCAACCGTATGGATACCAACAACCCAGGGGAAAAATCAAATCGCCCCGTATCAAAATTACCAACAGCTGTAGGCCAACCCTTATCAAAATTATCAACAACCTACAGGGAAGTATGGTAACCAATGGGGCACTGGGGGGCAGAACCAGTATCAACCATCCGGTTCTAGAAATAACCCTTATGGACAAAGTTCTTCTGGACAGGGCCCTTTTGGACCTGGTCCATTGGGATAAGGCCAGTGGGGGCAACCAACAACTGGATGGAATTCTGGCCCTACCTCATATCCACAGATGTCCTTCAACCCGTAGCTACCATTTCTAGTGACATTGGAACTGCCCGATGTGTCGAAGTTAACAAATGATCCCATTTTGCATAATCCACAGTGGCCACCAGTTCCAACTAAGATACCTAGCGATTGTCCCAAATTTGACGGCAAAGCTGGAGAGGACCCTCAAGCCCATGTAATGACTTATCACTTATGGTGTTCGTGTAATTCATGGCTCGATGATTCGATTCGACTTCGCCTCTTCCAAAGGACTCTCACTGGTTCTGCTGCTAAATGGTATATTGAATTGACCTGCACGTCATTTAGGATTTTAATTCATTGGCTATGGCATTCCTTACCCACTTTCAGTTACCCATTCGGTACGAGACAGGGACCCATCTCCTTACGTCTCTTAAGAAGGATACAGCTACGCATATCTTCGATCATATACATGAATGGAGAAGGCGTCGTCGGTTGATCAAGTTTTGGATTCCTTATCAACTCCTCACCGATTGGTTCACGACTTCCTTTGTCCCTAAGATTACACGGGACATTTCTATGGGAGCCTGCGTGACTGAAGAGCAAGCGATCACGCGCGCTCAGTACCTGGACTTAGTTTACTCTCAGTCAAGTACTTTGTATGAGTATTTTCCGGACGCCCCGAGACCTGGTACATCCAAGGCTCCGCCGAAACCATCTGTCGATGGAGTTATTGGCTCCGTGAACCCGACCTCTAAAAAATCATCTTCAAACCCTGAGAAGCAAGAGTCAGGTTCTTCTAACGAAAACACTTCTCAGTGTGGTTCAAATTCTGGTAGTACTTCCGAGGTCAACGCCGTCCAGTCCACCATGGCGGGTAAGGCCTCGAAAGGAAAGAAAAAGGGAAAAGGAAAAAATAAATCTGAGCAACCTAAATAGGAATCCTCAAAACCTCCAGCCGAGGAAGGAGCTCAGCGCAAACCCAAATATCCTTGTCTCATTTGTGAGGAGGATCACTACACTAAGGACTTCCCAAGGCGATCCGAAGTTAGTCGTTTGTTGAAAGGAGCTCCTGGGGTTCCTGCGGTTCTTAAAGAACCTTTTCCCTCTCAGCAGACTCAAATGGTGGCTGATATTTCTTCTTCTCCCTTTGGTTCCCAAGTCTTCATGGCTGGATCTATTCCTGTTCATGTAACGACTCGAGCAAAAGAGTATCCATCGTCCGCCGGGAAGGAGCCTGAGGTTCCCTCAAGTGCTCCTTCGTCCAGCTCTAGTCCACTCCATATTGAGAGACCAAGTACTGAGACGCCCATCCGACCCCCTCCTAAAGGAGTACTCAGGCGATCTTCTTACAACCGGAATGCTCGTGCTACCCAACACTATAGCATCGTAGAGGACTTAGCACAGGCTCCAGCGGCTATGTTCGCCCTAGAAGTTCTCCAGAGCTGCCCCCCACAGAGGAAGTCCATGCTATCGGCCATCGGTGGCATCGACCCGACAGATTCGGATTTGATTACCTTCGATCTCAAGAGCCATGTCCCGAGGCTGCCTCATCAGATCGCTTTTCTTATCCAAGTCATCATCAACTCAAAAACGATTCATCATACATTTATTGATGAGGGCACATCGACTTGCATTATGTCTATTGCTTGTTGGAAAGTGATCGATTCTCCGACTCTGAGCCAGTCTCCTACGACTTTGGAAGCTTTCGATGGGATAGAATCCCGTCCTTATGGTATTCTTCAACGATTTCCAATCACCTTAGAAGGGAAAATCGTGGAAGTAGAAGTTGAGGTCGTTGATGCGAATCTCACATACAACCTCCTTCTGGGCTGAAGTTGGACGTATGCCATACGTGCCGTGGCTTCATCCCTCTTTCGTGTCATCCGTTTCCCTCATCAAAGGAAAATTGTCACGGTAGACCAACTTTCCTTCTTCGCTTCCTCTTCTGAGGGAAATGTACCTTTCATTGAACATGCCTCCATTCCTTTTGAGAGTGTGGGAGCCGAGATTTTCAAATACCCTACCCTCATGGGTGTTTTCTCCCTCCCACCTCCGAGCCTTGCTTCGCTCGGTTTGGTTTATGCTCGTTCTGATCCTTTACTACATTCTGTTGCGACCCTCGGTCCCTCTGCCAAAGTGGGCACCGCTCCTCTAGCTTGTAAACCTCGCTCGGCCGGGGGCCATGGGCAGATCATCGGTGCCGTTGATCATTTTATACAACAGGCCGAGTGATGCCTACATTATCTAGGCCGGTTATACAACAGTGCGATAAGGCAAAGTCCTACAAAGGGCTTGACTTGAACTGCGTATCATGCGCATGCTTTGTTTTTGTACATACGTATGCTTTTAGCAGTATCTTGTGTGTGCGTGTTTATTTAGTTTTTATCTCAGTGTGTCGGCATGATTGCCGCTTATTGTGTCTTTTGCTTCTTGAATAGATGTCTGGATCGCCTTACGTTGGTTTCGCTGATGGTGCTTCCCGTAGTACCCGCAACTTGTCATCTGCGGCATGGGTGATCTACGATCCTCGTGGTGAGTTAGTAGATATTCAAGGGATGTGTCTGGGTTGTACAACGAACAATGTCGCTGAATATAGTGCTGTAATTGAATTATTAGCTGAGGCGATTAACCTCGGAATTTGCACATTGGTTGTAAACTTAGATTCTCAACTTGTAGTCCACTAGCTCAACGGGCGTTATTCCGTCAGAGATCATCGAATTTTAAGGTTGTATTTACATGTTAAGTTATTGGAAAGAGATTTTGATTTCATTACTTATGAACATATTCCAAGACGACTTAATGCATTAACCGATGCATTAGCTAACTATGTATTGGACAGACATTTGCATAATATGTAAATCAACATAATACAAGAAGCATAAAATACAATAAACCATAACATCGTGTGTTTATATATTATATATATATATATATATATATATTATTATATATATATATTTATTATATATATATATATATATATATATATATATATATATGTATGTATCGATCGTGTGGTGCACTGAGGCGCTCAAAAAATAAATGTACATTTCTGGATAGAGTCTGTGTTCTTCGTACATCTGAGACACATGTCTCTCAAAAAATATGTAGAAAATAAAACCTAGGAGTCTAATCACGGTGGTGCTCATGATAGCACATCACCGCGTGCACCAATCATCTCAGTAGACGATGGACGTGAGTCGGCACCCCTACTGTGTGCCTCTGATATGTTGAAGGCACATCTGCCAATCTGGCATAACCCGTAATCCCTTGGGCAAGCCCCTCGAGATTCTGTATCAGTTCCTCCCCCACGGTACCCCTTGCCGGAGGGTCGACTGCAGGTTGGCCCCTTCGCACTGTAGGAGACAGGTCGGCTGGTCTCTCTGGGCCCACGTCTACATATACATACAATCACCATCAGAACAGGCATGTATTAAAAAGACAAAAAAATGAAAATACATAAAACATTAAAAACAAGGAGTTCATACATAACTCCTCCTCCCATTCCTACCCCTCTGGTAATGGAAGGTCTGGGTCCCCGATGAAACTGGTTCCCATGTAAGGCCAATCCTGGATCACGATCAGCTGTCGACGAAGCCATATGAAGAACTCGGGATGCCATGACATCTCCTGGCCCCCTCCTCCTCTGGGCATCAATGCTGCCCAGCAAGCCATCCTAGGCTCTCGTGGCAATGGATCCGCCACTATGGCTCTCTGGATCAAAAATGGGTTTTACGTTTGCTTCTTGTGCAGCGATAGGTCTTTTACGCAGCTTCGATGGTGAAACAAGTTGTATTTTATACTTTTTCGGACTCGGTAAATACACAAAAAAGTCATTATGGAGTCCTCTTTTAGCTCTTTTCTGACTCGCTAAACATGAAAAGATTTCCGAGTTATTCCTCTTGACTCGTTAAACGCAAATGAGAGGTGGTCATTTTTAAACTCTTTTTCCGACCGTATAAAGAATGAAAAGATCGTCGGGCCTTTGTCGTTTTAGGTTCATTAATGGGAGCGAAACGACGTGATATCGATCACTTTTTTACTTTTTCGGGTCGGTGTCACTACTCACGAAAAGTACTCGGTTGTAATGGCCGGGCGGTTCTTTCGAGCATAGTTTTATAATTTTTCGGGCTCGAGAGACACAAATTTATGAAAAAGGACACCTCTGGAGTTTCCTTTTCGTGGTCTTTTCAAACTCTCTAAACATGAAAAGACGCCGAGTTTTTCCGTTGTCAGACTCGTTAAAACTGTAATGACATCGGGTTTGTCGTAATGACAACATTCAAGCATATGCTATCCCCATCATCTTGCCATCCAAAAATAACCGGGGTACTCACCAGAAATGGTGGGGGAATAAAGGAATCATAATTGTCTTCGTCGGCAGTATATCGCTCTTGAACATGGCAGTTTCTGCATTCGTGTCTGGGTGGGGAAATCTCATCTCATTTCACATTTTCCTCCATGGGTCTGGGTTATCCTATTTGACCATTCATCTGCTCATCGTTTTGTCATCGTGACCCCTGATCATTTGATGTCAAATACTGCCAAATCCATTGTTGTGTCGCCGATATGTTCAAGAGAAGTTGACCTCTGCAGAATACTCAACCTCCCTCCGATATCTCACACAAAACATATTGTCCCTCTCCGTCTCGTGTCGATGATGTGGGAAACATTATGGCCCACCTTCGATCAAGATCACTTCCTATCAACTTCAACTCATTATCCAGGAAGCTGACCTAGAGGCTCCCTTCAGGTACCTTGGAGCCTGCATGCCTCAATGGCAGGTTCTTCGTGTTCGATGCAAGGTTTTCATCATTGGCCTCCGATCGGATGATTCTATGGGTGTTCGACACCGGCTCATTGATTCGCACGCCGTGGATTGTACCTATAGTACCTTGAGGACCATCGTCATTATTGGTGTCACCTCTCGCATCTGTTAATATTTTCATCATTGACTAGTAATCAGACGATGTTCATGCATGTTTGACTTCGACTCCTATCTTCACATGCCTAAACTTTTATTGTGTTCAGATCGCGTTGGAGCGCAAGACCCCGGATTGTGCATATTGAAATCCGGGCTGCATTTTGTATTATTGTAATCATTACATGACTTATTTATTGGATGGCTGTGACCATACCTGAGTCCATTTATTGATCCTCATCGGATGGCTGCGTCCGTACCTGGGATCCAGTTTTTATATATACTCTGTTATGGATGGCTACGCCCATACCACATATATCATGTACTTGAGATATTAGTTTTACTTATTTTCGTAGGTTCTCCGGCGGCAGTGTTTTCAGTCACACATGTTCTTGTAAAGCATCTCGCCCCTCTCTCTCTCGGGCCTCATGCTTTAGGGGGCATCTGTTACACAGTAATTTGTCACCATTTGTCACTGTCCCTGTTACCCCTCTCCTGCATCTTGGAGGACTCATTTCGGGACTTGTGAGAAGTGACAAGACTTGAAACCACTTGCATCATTCACCCCTGAACATGAGCTTCATATGCCCTAAAGACATCTCCTGCACCTTGCCCTTAAAAATAGCCCTTTTTACATTAGCGCTGGCCCACCGTGTTATGTCCGCGCCAATGGGGAAAATCCTATAAAAGGGGGGCGCCATTAGCGCTCTGTCCCAGAGTTGCAATCGCGCCAACCTTTTTGAGCAAAGTTTTGAACCAATCAACCTCCGAAAGTTCTATCCAACTCATTCACCAATTGAATCCAAGTTAAATGAGGATGGTTTGGCTTCGAATCTCTTTGAATGGGAAGTAGTTTGCCACCATTCCATAGAAGTTTCCAAGTGATGAAGCCAAATCCATTATTGTTGTGATTGATCTTATCCCTTCCTTTTCATATATAAAAGCTTGTCTCCATGGCTTGGGCAAGCTAGTTCTAGTTCTAGTGGCAATATTTGTGCTGAAAGGAAGATATCAAGAGATTAGAGTTGCAAGAGCCTTATTTGTGTCCATAAGGCTTAACCTAAGTAAGGAGATCTTGTCACCAAAGAGAGAGAGGCTTTTCCCTCATCCCTTCAAGCTTTGCAAGACTTGTGTAGTTGAGCACCCAGCCAAAGGAGGACTTGACGTCAGGACGCTGGTTGTATTCTCCTTTGTTGATTATTAATAATAGATGACTATCATTATGGTTCCATTCTCATTGTACTTGTAATGGTTGATGTTGAATTATATCCTTCCTGATTGATGTATAATTGCATATATTAGATTTCACGCTTGTTTTTGTGTTGTTCTCTTTGTGTGCAGGTGTCCATTCATGGAGATAGTGGGGGACTGTGACCAGCCAAGACAAAGGAGTGTGGGCGACGTCTCTTCTACGAATAAAAGCATTGGAACTCAAGTAGGTCTTCATCACCTACCTTTTATTTGCAATTAGGAACTTGCGTGATAGCATTGTTTGATTGTTGCTAGACCGGTTCTGGGCTAGTAGGGATTGCCTCTATCCGTAGAGGGGATTTACCTCTCCAACACCCATCCTCTTATTACATTATTCCCTTGGGTACCTCCCTTTGTACCCCATATTATCCCCCCAGGTATATAACACTTACCCAGGATCTAGAGCATAAGAGGATTCTAGTATCCTCCTTGACTAACCAACTAAGATGGGGAAGAACACCGAAGGAAACTTTAACCTTAAAGAAGCTAAACAGGTAGTAACAGGATTTAACAATCTAAACCCTCATCAAGTTTGGAAGAATCTTTGGCAGAGCCCCCACTGGATGAAAATAAAGTTATTTATTTGGCTAGTTCATCAAAGGAAAACCTTAACTTGGGAGAATCTCTTGAAAAAATGCTTCATTGGACCATCCAAATGCTACCTCTGTTGCTCACAAGAGGAGATGATGGATCACCTTCTCAGCCTCTGCCATTTCACCTCCACCGTGTGGGAATGGGTGCCCTCAATCTTTAGGTACACTGATAGGGACAAACTTAGCATCTCCAACACTTTGAAGAATTGGAGGAAAATTTTCTCAGGGAATGAAATCATTAATAAAGCATGGACTCTAGTTCTAGGCTTTGTTATCTGGAATGTTTGGAAAGAGCGCAATAGTCAGATCTTCAAGAACAAAGCAAGCAAGCCCCATCACATAATTGACCAAATTTTAAGTCAGCTCAAAGACACAGTCAGTAGCTTGTTGAGGTCACTTCCTAAGGACCCTCCTGTGCCCCAAGATGCGAGTGTTCTACTACATTTGGGTCTCTAGTCTATAAGCCCATAGGGCATAATCAAGGGTGTGAGCCAAACAAATGTAGATATAAATATTTGGAAGCCTCCTCCACATGGTTTCTTAAAGGTTAATATAGATAGAGCTTCTAAGGGCAACCTAGGGTTAGCTAGTTTTGGCGGTGTTATAAGAGATGAACAAGGTCAAATAAAGAAAAATTTTCATGGCCACTTGGGGAAGGCCACTAATAACATGGAAGAACTCATGGCCTTAGAGAAATGCTTGGAAATATTGGTGGATTCAAATTCACATAGTCATCATTGAAGCAGATTCAGAATTGATTATTAGAGTGGCCAAGAAAATATGTAATGGTACATCACCGTATAAAATGTCAAAACATTGGAGGCTATCGCAAGTCTTTCACCGTATCTACACCCACCTACAAACCTTAAAAAATGTAAGCTTTTTCCATGTGAAGAAAAAAGCTAACATGTTAGTTGATCATTTGGTGAATTAAGGAGTGACCGATAAGGAAAGGAACACTTGGTACATTTGGGAATTGTTACCCCCAGGTAAACTGCTAGAGGACTGTCTTTGTCAGGCTACCAAAGATAGGGATCAATGGATTGACAGGCTAGATCAAAGAGGATTAGGAGACAGGGGAGGATGGGGAAAACTAAACTATTTTCCTGTTGTTTGGTAGAAGTCTGAAGATTGTGTTGGCATTAGTGTTCCATTGGATTTGAAGGGAAGATTGAGATCAGCGAAGGATGACCAAGGATGTAGTGGCATGAGGACTGATTCTAGAAGTGTTTTAGGTTTAATCAACCATCAAACATTGTATGGATTGATGGCGACTCATTGATTAAAGAAATATTGTTATATATGAGTGTATGTGTGTTAAATAGAGTATGGCAGTTAAACAGTGGTTTAAATGCAAATCCAATGATCAACAGAAGATCAATGGAGCAGGGCAGAAGGAACAAGAAACGTCTAATGGGATAGATCAATGATATTCGCTTGGTGGAAGAGTGCACAAATTAATTCGCACGGAAATGGTTTCTCGAACCACGAGTGGTATTTCAAGTGGTGTCTAAGTGGTAACCGGTTTTTAGAGAAAGGCTTCTGATTGCACTCTTTGAGCTACACGTAGCAGCGAGGAGGAGAGAGATAACCACTTTTTGGGTGATTAATCCTCGTGCTACTTATCCACCTGAAATAAGCATGGACCATTGGATCCATGAAGGGTAGATCAACAGTTGAGGTTCGGTTGTGCTAGTGGTTGTTCGACATTCAAAGGAAGGAGGTGGAGTTGGAACTGTGTTTCACCGATATGCGATTTATTGTTTCGACATTAGTCGTTGGATTATTGGATGAGATGAATAGCAGTGTTTTATGGTCATGGATATATTTTTTTTATGTCAAACCTTATGGGTTGCGGGTCAGATTTTGTGTATTTCCTATGTAATAGAGTGAATGGTTCCAAGTTTTAAAGGTTTAAATCCAATAATGCATCTGTTAGGTTATGTGGACTATTTTTTGGTAAACTAAAGGACTTTGGTTTACCCTGTAACATATGTAACATACTTTCTCGGTTAATAGAAAACTCCATTCTTACTTGACAAAAAAAAAAACATGTTGACATGAATGCTATAAGTGAATGCAAATTTTCACATTTACTCATGTTTTCAAAAGCATTAGGAACAAAAATTGTGTAAAAGATTTAACCTATAAAACATTTCATGTGGACACTCTACCCATCATGGATATCTTAATGATGTCTAAACCAGTATTGAGGAGCCCTTAAATAGAAAATGTCACAAAGTAGCCTAAAGGA